>JAQGAB010000054.1:0-53914 GCA_034696565.1 Isotomurus graminis
GTCCTTTCCTCATTGCCAGAAATAATTGGAGTAAACTTAATCTAATAACTGAAACAACATTATTTAATCAATGACATATTCAATAGATAGAATTATTGAATTCTTGCTCTGATGATAAGTATATCAATTATGAAGCAATGTTGTTGAGTCTCACGTTACCCTGTAATGCTTACAGAACACTTTCTAAATTAATCACACGCGTTCATGTGCTACTTAATCTGTTTCATATATTTTATTTAGTATTTTAAAACTCAGAGTAAAATAAATGATTCCCCCGAGTTCACATAACTCTCAGGGTTGCAACTAGAAAAGCTCATTGCTCATTAACTTTATACATTAATTTCTGCTCTTACACATGTATGGAATACTTGATTGATTTATTTGATTTGAAGTTCAAATTTTTGATTTGAACGAAGCAATCGAATCATTGGTACTTGATGGTAATATTCAATCAATATATTCTCTGATAGTTTGAAAGCCTACGTGGGATGAAAGTTGAATGAATCTTTCCAAGTTTTTGTGTTTGGATTTACATTGAATAAGCGAAACAGTGTGGGTTGCAAACAATAATTAATCCGCAATTAAAAATGGTGGAAGAATGAGTCCAACGTGTTGGGGAGGTTAAAAAGTGGCCGAAAGCATTTTACGAATGCACATGTGCGTGTCTCTTTCGACACATCGGTCAGTTGTTCCTTAATCTTCGAGTGTTGTTGTACATCGGGGAGTTTTAAAACTTCAAAACGCCCATAAAATTGATCATTAATCATGACGTGTGTACAAAACCTGGGAGAAAGACAGGCTAGAGCGATAAAGCCGAGAGTTTCATAGAATCACACGATCATCACCTGAGGTTGTGTGATTCATTTCACAAGTCAAACATTCAGAAACGATACCGTTCTTTTGGTCTCATCGACACACTTGATGTGCAAGTCATCCTGTGAACAAAATGCATATAAATAAATCCACAGAGACTCATGAGGAATGAATTTGAACTTTCTCTTCTGAAGTCCACTGCTAATACTTTGATCCACCAGGCAGGATCCATTTCCAATCGGATTAAAATAATTTAAATGAAATGTTAAATTGTACAAAGCTACACGGCAGTCTGTCAAAGGAAGGATTATACAGTGTGGTTTAATTCCTACATTTAATTCCGTGTAAAGGGCTGATGACATGAAATAGTTTTCGGATGAGTTGGTAGAATTGATATGAAAGCTCTCTCTTCAGGTTCATTTCACGGGTGAAGCAGGCGTTGTTGTTGTTGTGTGGGTAGAAAGACAAATGAATTCTGTCATCACATATTCTTTAAGTAAATCATATTAATGTGAATAGTTTGTAGGGATTTATTGGAGTGCAATAAGTTTGAAAAGTGTATTATTATTGCTGGTAATGGCTTATTGTTGTATGTTTGGCATGAGCTTAAAAAATGAAAAGTGGATGTTGAAGTGGAGTGGGTGGTGTCTCTCTCGAGCGCTGTGTAGAGACTTGAGGTCATCAGTCATTCGGAGTCTGTGATGATACTCATCGTGTCAGATGAGTCTCCTCCTACTCCTCAGAACATAATCATTCTGGGTATGACACGATATAGTACGAGAGATACCTACGGAGGAACAAGGCAGACACGCTGTTTGATTTAATTGCATTTAATTTTTTACTCTTCGTGGAAACACGAACAAGAGACAAATTATACTTCTTTGGTGAGCGTAATTATTCTGTACGCTTCAACAATTTCTCCTTCATTTATTGAGTATACATGGGAGGTCAGAGGTCAATGAGAAATTCCTCTGGGTTCTGTGATATCGTTATCTCTTCACGCAATCTTTAAGGCATCTTCTTTATGATACTCGGATGTCTGTGTGCAAGTGCCACTCATTTTTTAAGCTTACAATATAGCGTTTTTGTGTTTCCCTGTAATTTGGATTTTTCTACTGGCTAATCTTTGCTCGATTGGTTGATAGACAGTTTTGATTATGTTTTCATTGATAACTTTCAGTACCCTGTGACTGTAGTTATGGGAGGTAAACGACTTTTTTGTGTAAAAGGAAACTCTCAACAACACAATTTGGCTGGGGGGGCTTAATTTATCAAAATTGCTGGGTATTTGGATGAAATTGTGTGAATTTGAGAAACACAGTGTTGGGTGAGAATGGTTGCATGCGTTAAATGATTGTTATGGGAAACATAATTAAACAAGATTAAGTAATATTCAGAGATAATATTCACGAATTACTGATGGCTATTGCAGCTAGTAAGCAAATTACAGGTGTACAAGGGAGTTTTTCAATTAATCCAACATTAGAATTGTTTTAGGCACCTGAGTGATCAAAGTATGTCTTTATGACACGCCTGGGGCAAAACAAGAACTTTTGATTTGTGTGTCTTGTTCTTGTTGTTGTGAAGAATGTTCGACTTGTGATCGATTGAGTCATCATTAGAAGGAAAGAAAGCTCATCTTCATTACAGTCAATTGTGATTTCTGTTTATTTAGTAGTAGGGGAACGGTAGGAGGGCAAGTTTGATGTGATCTCAGGCAATCAACTGAACTACTCTCATCATCATTCATTAGCTCCTCACGAGAATAAGACAACCGAAATCCTTTTCTGTGGGTGCAGCAGCACGGAAGCACTTTCCTCTAGAAAAACTGTTGTTGGACGGTTATTGGACCTCAGAACAAAGTCGTACGGGGTTGAACCTTATCTGCAAAGAGATGCAAAGAAATGATGTGTCGTGGAATAATCAATTGAATATTGTCTGTGTTAGGTACGCCTTGGGAGTGTATAGTTGCATTTGAGAATTAATTATGCATGTATTTGGGTGATGACGAGTTGTTTTTCGCATTTTGATAAATGAAATGTGAATCTCGTGAAGCGAGGGTAATAAGATGGTCACGAATATCTTTGGTGACTTTTACATTTGAAGTCTGCGCATCTCAAGGAAAATAATAATTAATGTACCTGACTTTTGTTAGGTTGGGTTGCGTTTGGTGAGATGTCCACCGTTTATTTGTAATCTAATTAGACGCAACATTCCAACGGATTGAGTGATGTAACTAGTAACCCTGTGTAAAACAGTGTAAAGCAATTAGCAGTCATTAAACATGGTTGTAAAATGTTGGATGTGTAGTGTTTGAAAAACGGTGTGTTGGGAAATAAATGGGTGAAGGAATAAAAATATTTCACTTGAAATACTAAAGAGTATATGGATAAATATGTATCTGTGTGTGTGGGGATATTTTATATGGAAATGGTAAGGTTCCCTTGTAGAGTATTTATTATTTATGAATTTAATGATGGCTAAGTATGGATGGATGTTAAAGAACATTGAGAATGACATGACAGATTTGTAATCAAAGCTGAGATCGCTGCATCATCGCATTATCGTTTGGAGAGTCTTCTGGTATCTTCTCCTTCTAACAAGCTTTGTTTCATGAGACTCGTTTCCATTGGCGAAGAAGACTAGAAGAGTGGTCGTCGTTGCTACCTGCGTTATTATTATGACTTTAAGCTTGTTTGGTTAATTGAATTGATAAAATGTGTAGTCGTATTGGAGTGGAATGATTGCAATTAGTGTAAAGAGGTCTTAAGCTCTTCATTCTGTAGGTACCTTTCGTAGTTTCATAAGCACACTGTCATTATTGTCTCGTACATCTCCGCAAGTCACCAGTGACTTTCATCATCCATTTTCTGATACAATTACACTGGGACTATGACTAGTCTAATTTTTTTTATTGTTCTGTGAATTAGGCAAGAAATTGGAGATTTGATTGAGGAGAAATCCTTTAATCGATATGAAGATGGGTAGGCAGTCAGTGGTCACCAAGAATTAATGAATATGATTCTGCGTACTAAAAATTATGAAATACTTAAACCCAATCCTACTAATCTAAACTGTAATGTACAATGAATAGTTTGTAAGCGTTTAGTAAAAGTTACAAGAACGTATCTTGATCGTATTATACTTTGACGGTGATGTAAAGGTGATTGCATTAATTCATACTGAACTGTAAAATATGATTTATAAAATCTGAGGATAGTAAAGGACTGTGCCGAATAAGGAAATCATGTTTTGTAATTGTTTATATTAGCTAATTTTAATTGTAACACTGTGCAAACTCATCGGACAGACGGTTGAATCAGGTCTACTACTTCCGCTTTTATATTATTGTCAAGTGGCATGACGAATGCAACGAATGCCATGTGCATTATTATTACTCCATTTCTAGTTCCTAGTATTAAACCTTAGACTTTTATACATAGCATTTTGAATAACTACCCCATTCATTATTAACCTCACACAGTTTTCCAGTTAACCTTACCTTTAAATTTTGCTCGTAGATGGTTCACTGTGGGGATATCTACATGGGCTACGTCATCCTGCTGGAGGCTGACTAGTTATGTATTATGAGCGTTTTATCCAGAGAATCAGAAACAGGAGCATGTTACATGCAATTCTGGTGAATTTTTTGTGTCAGAGGAACTCTATTTTAGAATTTGACATTGGAACATTGGAAGTGAATGAAATATTCATTCTCATCGTGCTCAAAAGAGTAGGCTACGGCAATTTAATTTTTCATGCAAAGTAGCAATTATTCCTGGACAAAGTTTTGGCTCATTCTACTTGGGTTTGACGTAAGGCAGGTCATCTGCGGCTTACTTTTGCACATAGTGAGGCTTGGGAATATTATATTTGATTTGACATAGATTGAGTGACGACAGTTGAAACTGGGAAATCAAAGGGTCAAGAAGGTGAAATGTCTGAAGTACAAGAAGGAAGTTCTTCGGAAAAGAACGGCAAGTTGGAAGACAATACTTTGTTCCGCGATGTATTCATTGGATCCGGACAAGAAGATTTTAAAGAGGGCGAAGAAACGAATGACTTGGATTATCGTTGTGGGCTCGGATCGCTTTGGAGTCCACAGTTTCTGCAGAAGTTTGCAAATAGGTTTATGTTTATTCTAGTCTTCTCACTGTTATCTATAGTTGGAGGAATGTCTTTTACGTATTATTCTTCGACCATTACGACGCTGGAGAAGAGGCTTAAGATTACGTCGGAGACTGCAAGTAAGTCTTGGACTTTAAGATATAACAGATGAGGTCTTAACCTAAAACTAACTGGTTGATGTGTAAACTTTAGCCATAATGATGTCTGGGAATGAAGTGAGTCAAATTATCTTTTCGATTCCCCTGTCTTACTTGGGGGGAAAGGGGCACAGACCACGGTGGATAGGACTTGGTGTTCTAATGTCATCCTTCTCGTGCTTCCTTCTGGCATCTCCTCATTTAATCTATGGACCTGGGGACGAAGCTCGGAGTGTTACAAAAGAATACTACGAACAGTTCCACACTCATGCGAATCATTCAATCATCGAAGGGTATTTTAATTCCAGCAGCAACGAAGATAAAGTTCGGCAGGAAAATGGTAATCTGCAGACATTGATGCACAAATAATATACACTGTGTCCTGATAATTTGTTTCTAATTTCAGAGTTAGTAGCAATGGAAGGTCTGTGTGACAGGGAAGGACTCCTGGACTCGGAAAAAGGCTTGGAATGTGATCCTTCGGACAAGACATGGATTCCATTGATTTTAATCTTTATTTCCCAATTTGTGGCAGGAATTGGAATGGTTCTGTTCTTTGCTCTCGGAGGTCCTTACATGGATGACAATATGAAGCAAACTCACATGCCGTTTCTTTTGGGTGAGAAACAAAATACTTTTTGTGCTAATTCATTTGGAATGTTAGACCTCAGTTGATTCGTACAGGACTTTCGTCATCGTTCAGACTCATTGGACCTGTCTTGGGGTATTTTTTTGGTTTCCTGTGTCTGAGGATATTTGTGAGTCCGTCACTTACTCCCAAAATAACACCGGATAATCCCAAGTGGATAGGAGCTTGGTAAATATTATTATACTTACTGTAACAGTACTGATCATTCCTGAGTTTTTGCATTTTATTGAATTTCAGGTGGTTAGGTAACGATGACTTCTAAAGAACTCTTCCAGAGAGCACTATTTCAGTGTCAAGTTATGCTTCTGGGGCCTTTTTGCAGGATGGATTGTGTTAGGATCAGTGTTGGCCGCAATGTCCGTGTTTATTTCAGTCTTTCCCAAAAAACTTCGTAAATCAAACGCTGGAAAAGATGAGAAAGGTAGTTTGAACAAAGAAAAGTCGTTTGTGGACACGAGTAAGGAGATCAACCATCAGCTTTCGGAGAGACAGGAAGTTCCTACACACTCATTGACTGGTATGGTTGTCTTGACATGCAACATCACATGGACATGAAATGCTTAGAATGTCTCACGCATAAAGACCCGTGACCATTATGACTTGATTGCATAACCATTAACAGATATGAAGCGATCGTTACGTGAACTACTCCGGAACAAAGTGAATTTGTACAACACGATAGCCGGAGTATTCTACTTGTTTCCACTAATCAGCTTTGGGATGTTTGGTCCGAAGTACTTTGAAGCAATTTATAAAACGAATGCTGCTGATGCATCAATAACTTCAGGTTGGATTTCTTCAAAAGTCACGTATGGGAAAAAGAATATCTTGAAGTTAAACGGGGTATTGTGGATTTAGTGCCTACCATTGGTGTTCAAGCAATTGGACTCATTGTCAGTGGAGCTTTAATTTCGGGATTTCAGCCGAGTGCACGGAAGTTGGCTGGATTCAATGTTTTCACGGGGATATCATTCATAGTAGTTCTTGTGGTGACCACTCAAATGGTTTGTCACCAAGGAACTTCATTGGCATTTACGGGAGGAGCGATGTCTTGGAATGAGAACTTTACTCAAGAATGCAGTAAGGATTGCAATTGCAAGCAGAATGACTTTGATCCCATGTGCTTTCACGAAGAGGATACAATCTTCTACTCGCCGTGTCAAGCTGGATGTGTGAGTTATGATAAAGAACGAGGAATTGTAGGAAACTGTTCGTGCCTTCCAAGTCTGGAGATAGTTTTGGATCGAGGGACTTGCACTGACAAGGCTGATTGTAGGACTCTTTTTATAATATTCGTGGTAGTGAGAACACTTATAAGCTTCTTGGATAGTTTTGGAAGGATTGGGAACATGCTCATTGGCTACAGGTGAAGTTGTGCAGTTACAAAATAGTTAATAAAGGGTAGCTAATATGAGTTTTAAATTAAATTCCAGGTGCGTTGATCCAAAGCAGAAAGCACTGGCCATTGGATTAGCAGTGATGACTATAAGTTTATTCGCGTCGTTACCAAGTCCGTTGTTGTTTGGAGCTATTATAGGTAGCTTGTAATGTATATTGGATACTTCCCGTATTATTTAAGGAGTAATTTGTTGTAATGTTGGGTGTAGATTCTGTCTGCTTGGTTTGGGGGCGGAAATGTGGAGGAAAAGGAAACTGTCTCTTGTATGACAGTAAGAAATTCGTGTACGCATTTAACTTAACTGCGTCAGGTAAGGGATTCATAAATGAATAAATGTGTAAACTGGGTGATAATCTACATTGTGACTGTTCGTGTGTGCCAGGATTCATTCTTGTGGGAGTAATTTTCGATTCCTTGGTTTGGTACCACGTGAAGACGCTTGATCTGTACGATGAAACAAAGAACATTCACAGCATTCAAGAGGATAAGTCCCCAGGAAAGAAATAAGTTAATTGGTAATTAAGTTTGGCTTCACTATAATTCTCGTCTTCCGCTCTTTAATACATTCGTAATCGTGAGACCGTTTTTGATGGATTAAAATCATTTATGGTTTGTTTATTAATTAATGCATTAATCTGCAAGCTTGAGGAAGCGTCAACGCATTGCATAGCGAGACTGGTATGTAAAAAGTCCATCAGGGTTTAAGATAAACCAACCTACTAACTTAAGATGAAGTAGACAGATTCATTTTTGATTTAGAAACAATTACTTCCATCTCATGAGCGTCTCTCCAATTCATCGAAGAGAGCTACAGTTTACGATTGAGGGATTGTTTGGTTTCAGAGGTTTCTCGAAGTTGAGGAACATAAAGCAAAGAACCAGACAGCCAGACACGCAGTGTAGAGTTGGTTTTACTTTGTGCATACGCTATGCATGTGTATGTGGCTGTACTTGAATGAAAAACTCGGTTTATTGAGGTTCTACGAGTAGAAGACACACTGCCAGACAGTCGGAGGATACGGATAGTAGTAAACTTTACAATGCACAACTGGAAAATCATTAAGAAAAGCCTAAGAAGTTTAAAGCTGGTTTTGTATGAGAGAACACCCGAACAGACGCTCCAGTTTCCGTACATCGCTCCTCGTACTACTTCCGTAACCTCCGTACACACGCATTAAAGCATTTCTCTTTTACATTCAATAGGACTCGTGGACGAGGTTTAGACAACTCACTAGGAGTTCCATAGTAAAAGCATTTGTAGATTGGCCAAAATTCGTATGAATGCTGCAGTTAAAAAACCTGAGAAAAACCCACATTGCACGATGATCACATCATCACGCTGATCCTGTGATGAGGTGCAAGGAAGCATTTGATCATTCTGAATTTCTGATCTGATGACTAAAGATCTCTTTGAGAGACTCATTTGGAACAACAGCACAGTAGTCTCACATTAATCCATGAATGAATCCACCTACAATTCCTCCAGAGTCGGGAGGTTCAAGGTCCTCCAGGACACAAGGGAAGTTTGAAGTCCTTTGGGAGCCCTAAACATTTAAGTAATGAGATGACCAGGTGTTTAATAGCCTTAGGAATTAGTGTGGAATCGGGAGGGTGTGGAATTGTGACGCCTCTGTTTTCGGAGGTGGTGTAGGACGGGATTGTGCAGAGAGGGCGAGTGTGTCTCGTTCACTAAGGCCTGGACTCTTTTCTCATAGTGTCTGTGAGTGAATTTAGTCCAGGAGGAAAAGAATACGAACGAACGTACTTAATACTACTACGAACAACCACCACTGCCAGCAGAAGAGCCAGCGAAAGAAAGCATTACTACAAAGCAACCTTTACCTTCGTCGGGTGTGGATAAATAATCAAAAACCTCCTTCGTGTTCTCTCTCTCTCGTCAGAATCATTGTCGACTGTCCCTGTTTCTCGTCGTCGCTGTACCAAAAGACTTTTTCGAAATACTTTGTACCCAATTCCACTCCACCCTCTCATCAGCACCAGTCAGTGGTTGGTGATATTAATTATTAGTACATGTGTTTTAATAACAATTACTTCTCTGATAGTGTGGAAACATCTGAGGAGGATAGTCACGAATGGTGATTGACATTGTGTTTTATGTAACTTGAATTATCTTTGTGTATTAAGTTTATGATTTGTCGTGGTTGGTTTACTACGTCTCCTTTTACTGGAGAAATCAACAACAGAACTATTTAGTATTTAGGAGGATTTTACAAAGTTTTTAGAACAATTGATCGCTGGTCGTATTGATTAAGACATACGACGACGTGTTACCTGTTTTTTGTGAAGTTCTTCCTGCGTCGTGTACTGTTGAGTACTGAAAACCGCAACTTCCAGCTTAGTTGTACTTAATCATCGCTGTTATATGTATTGATAAAGTGATTAAGTATTAAAGTGAAAACATGGAGAAGTGAAGACACACGGAGCGTTTAATAGAGTTAAGTGTTTTGTTTTGGGGAGGAGATATGGAAAGAGAGACGGAAAATATTTTCGAAATTTGAAAATCGCGCGTCTTCTTGTTATTGTTGGGAGGTGGGTGTGTTTGTTGTTGTTGAGGATTTGTGACGTTGACGTAGACAAGTCGTGTGTGGCTGGGATTTTCACTGTTGTGTGGAATTAAGGATATCCGTGGATTTTACAAGTTTAAGTTCAGAGGGTGAAGAAAGTTAAACAGTTAAGCGTGGTGGAGAGAAGAGTGAACATTGACGTGACGGTGGCGTGATAAGAAGAATGTTGGCAGTGACTTGACGGAATGTGATTTTAGTGCAAAAGTAGCTTAATAGCGGACAGATAATGAAGACAGTAATAATAACAAACGAGGTGATGGAGGTGATGGATTTTGAATGTACGTCAAGTTCAAGTTGCCCGTTGCCCTGTTTTTCTTTCTGTCGTGCGGCTGATTGTTGTACGTCTTGTTGTTATTTGTGCCGTGAAAGACTGTAGGAGGAAACTTGCTAATTGTATTGTTTAGAGATAAGGCCACTTGTGTTTTCACCTCACGAACAAAATGAACAGCAGTGAAAAGAAGGAACACAGCAAATCGAGTTCCAAGGTGAGTGAAACTAATCCGGATTGTATTTTGTAAGTTAGAAGGTTAGAAGTTACAGGTTACAGGTTGTGTGGATGAAGTTTCGAATTCAGACTTCGAGGATATCGAATAATCATTAAGTTGGTAGTGAATATCTTGATTTCAGGTGATTGCACGGATATGTAGAAATCCAAGTCAAGCTTTTTGCACGTTGTCAACTTTTATTCTTAGTAATGTTTTGAAACTGTATGCGTCCCCGATGATTCCACATGTAATTTGATAGCGTTTCCAATTGCTTACATAAATACATATAGTGAGTATGATTTACGGTAGTGTTTTCGCTAGTACTGTAGGAAGGTTATGTAGTTGTAGTTATGCGTGTTCTTTATTGTTGTGAATATTTGAATATGAATGCATGACGTTCTACTAAATAATCATTGTAAATTTGTATTGAGATTTTGGTGACATTCATTCATTTGCATGGCATTTTGGAAACAGGGATGTTGTTTGCTATATGAGTGGGAAATGTGCAGGACAGAAGTTTAGTTTTGATTCGACTTTACCGACCTTCGGTATCTTTACGAAGAATTGACCATCGATAGGAATTTTTGTTTTATTTTGGCGTATGGTGAGTGAAATGTTTATTTTTAATTTGTAGTTATTAATTAATTTCGCGGGCATTAAAGGCTGTAAACAAAATGAACAGATTTCGTCAACGTCTGGCAACACAGTGTACAGAATTTCGTGTGTGAAATCTGAGATCGTTGCAAAATTGTTGTTTATTTCTTGTGTATTAATCCAGATAGGTACGTAAGGCAAGATTAAAGGACTAGGTCAGATAGTTACTCAAACGGGAAGTTTAGATTTTTGTAGGGAGTTAAAATGAGCTTACTTGCAGTTTCTGTTTACATGTGAAATTCCTTACTTATCTGTTTCGTATCAAAACAATTTAGCCTCGAGTTCACAAATCAGAGTTATGATAAAGAAGTACAATGTATTCAGTTTGTTTGGGATCGACTCAGTTGATGCAAAGATGAGATCTTTGGCTTTTTGAGTTTAACAATATTGCAATTTGTAATCATATTTAAGCTAACGCTAAAACTTTGCGAATGATATGCAATAAATAAGTAACGTTCTATATGCATTGCTAATGTCTTTTAATCATCAAATGATTGTGCTGCTAGGAAGTTCCGTAAACTTCCGTACCTTCAACCTGGCTGTTCGCGTTTTGAGCCATTCATTTTATTTTGTAAATAATGAGTTAAAAGACAACAGCATTCATATTCATTCATGTAAAAGTAAAACATCAGCAATTGATTGTTTTTAAACGAAGGAAAGCAAGAAAATGTAGCACATCAAAGTGCACGCAAGCATTGCTCATCAATGCCATAATGAAATTACCAGATTGAACGACTATTCCTTAAGGCATTCTTTAAGACATTGTCAGGTTCCAAGATAAAAGATTCAAATGCAAACAGCAGAAATGTGTTAAAAACATGTAGATTTATGCTAAATGGATCGGCGTATTTTTGTTCTTAAACACTTGCTTGTTGCAAGTCTTCTATATTCTTCAAAAAGATTAGGCTTAAGAATCGCTGCTGGATTAAGTACCTAGTTACATAGTTAGGAAGTAACTTGGCAACTTTAAAATTTTCACCATGAACCTGCTGGCTGGGACGATGGAATAACGTAGCGCAGTAAAATATTGATTAAATCCTTTAAATATGTCTAAAAAATAATCCCTTGGCGTATGCTGAAGTTGTCTAAACTCTAAACTCAGCCATGTATGAGTCGAAAGAGGTGAACATGAATTATTTTAGTGTAGATAGATAGTTGGAAAGTTGGATCGCATTGTAAATAGTGAAGTAGAGAAATAGCCGAATGCCTTTTGGGCCTCTTGAGACTATAAAATAAGTTCTCGTTCACCAGGTCCAGTAGGAGTAGTTTAAGCAGAAATAGGAGAATTGCGATTTCGAAATCCGGTAGGGACTGCTTCAATTGATTGTAATACGGTGCAATTGAAATAAAATTATTTGAAGTACTTTCTGATTACTGCTTATGGTGCACGATTTGGTTAGGCTTACTTTGGGACCTAGGAGCTAGTGGGAACAATGGGAAGTAAGCAAAAAGCACATTGCTGCAGGTGACTTAATGCAATCTTGTACAAGAATTTTCCTTATGTGGCTTTATGTTTGTAGTGTGCTTCAGTAGTTAGTTGAGTTTGCAGCTTACCTAATTGATACTGTATTGCGTTGCAAGTGCAGTGGATATCTGATAATACTCCTTTTCTTGAGTGTAATCACATCTCATAAAATTATTATATTGTACTGTTCACTATGTGTGTATAGAGTATAGAGCTCGTGGAGGTAGTGGAGTAAGTGCTTGCCCACTTCTCTAGGATCATGTTATGTTCAGTCTGAGAGAGTCAATTAAAGTTATTAGATTTTACCTGTGGAACTCTAGAGAAGACTTGTTCTATGATCAATAGCTAAATAATCGGCTTTATTACCTGAAAACACTCCACTTGACTTGAGCCTTGACGATATAGGTTGTTAGTAATCCAACCTGGTTATTGATTGAGACAACTTGTACGGATTAAATGCGTAGCTCATCATCGATACACAACTCTTTTCATTTCTTGAATAAACTCTACAGGGTGTTTGGTAAAACCCAATGTTAATAGAGTTAGCTTTACATTTTACATGTCAAGTAAGTTTAAGTTATATGAGGCCAGTGATGAATTAAAATGAACGTGTTTATTGATGCTAGTGATTTCTCTCATTTCAGACGATCGAACAGAAGCTTGAAGCAATGGGTATGGAGGATTATGAAATATTTCTCAAACGAGCATACGGCAGCAAAGACCCAGATGTGTGTAACGACACGGATCAGGAACAAGAACACAACTTGCTTCTTGATGTAAGAAATCAGATTCTTTGCTGGAATTCCACTGATCGCATGCATATCTTTTGAATTATGACCTCAAAACTTCGTATGACTGGCAGTGAACGTGTGTTCCAAAATTTGTTTCCTCAGTTTGAAACGCTGTATGGAATTTTAAAGAAATAGTTGGATAGTAAAGGGCGTGAACCCGATAGTTATAATAATAATAATTTGTGTTGTAGAAAAAGTGAGTTAGATTGGGTGGTAAATAACATACGAAAACATAATCGGGGACCGGGGCCTGTAACACTTGGTTTTTCAATTCTGCCTTTATATCGAAGCGTAGAGTCTTGGGTTTTCCATTCTACCTTGAACACCTTATTACCAAGAATTTAGATTAAAGTGTAGAAGTGTATGTAACTAACAATAAGTGGAAACTGGTCAATATTTAAAGTCTAATACTGAAGCAGCTAAGACAGACAATAGGAAGAGAAAACCCCAGATTACAAAAGCGGAAGCGTGTTTTCGTCGATTTCAATTTGGGTTCGACATTTGAACACGACTAGTGGGTGTAGTAGAGCTCAAAGACAGGAGTTTGGAGAACAGAAGACTGGAAATTAATTGAGCTGGAGAAGAGTGACGGTGTATGTAGGGAGTATGTAGCGAACGTCTTTCTTCCTTTCCTGATAGTTGTTGTTCTTCTACAAACAAAAAAGCAGGAGATAGGGCGGAAGTAAGAGATACGGGGAGAAAGCTTGTGTGTGTATGGAGCACAGAACCATGAAGAAGTCGCCCTTCTTGGACGCTTACATCGGTGAATTCAGTTTGTGTGTGGAGCAGGCTGAAAACTCAATTCTTCACACCGAACTGCTTCCACAAGTTTATCGATTGCTTCATTTATTTGGTCATATCGTGGTTGACATTTCGAGGCAATTCGAACGTCTTGTCTTGCCTTTCTCTCATCCCGTCTCGTATTTAAATGAAATCCGAGGAGAGTAAATGCATGGAAATAAATACAATGATGATGGGATGAGGTAAGATGACTTGTGGAAATGCCGTTGGCAGGAGTATAATGCGAAGTTATATCTTTTCTTCTTCCACAACTGTCCTCCTGTTTTTTTTAACGACTGGCTATCACGTAGACATTCTAGGAGAAGATTCATAGCGTACAGCCTAGGAAACTTTATCGTTTACAGTGAGTTAGTAAATATCTCTGATTCTCAGGGAGAGCCTATTTATTCGATCCAGGTAGATTCGGATCGTTGGGTGTGTTGCTTATTGCGTAGTGTGCGGACATTAGCAAGTAGTTTCCTGTTATTTTACAAAATCATCTTGTGGAGCCGCAGTTGATGCTAATGACAGCATTGTTAAACGAGACAACGAGATGTAATCGATTTGTGAAGATGGTTAATGATGTTGTTCATTCTATGTTTTAGGAATTGCAGCGTCAAGTTACTGTAAAAGATGATATTTCGAAAGCAAAGCCTCTCGACCAAGGAAGCAGAAAGCAGTCGAGTAAGATACTTTCCGAGTTTTCTCAAAATCTCGACTTTCCTGTGTGGGGATTCGTGAGACAAGTAGTAAATGATTGCACTGGAGAGTAATTCTGGATGTTTTAATTACTTTCCAGCTCATCATACAACCAACACTACAAGTACCTTCTCTTCTCCATACGATGTTAAGTCTTCTACTCCACCTTTGACTTCCGAATATCGGTCTTTTCCGAGCTACGGAGTTGATTCCAAGAGTATCAACTTGAATAACAATGTGCGAACTCTTAATGGAGGGGGAGGAGTGACAACGATCACCAGCAATAGCCTCATGTCGAGTTGTAGTAGTAGCAGTAGTAGCAGTAGTAGTCATAGTGCCAACAATAATTATTCGTCCAGTTGTGACGAACAAGCGACGAAAGCCTTTGAAAACGACCTGCAGAACAATGCCTACTTTACAAATGAAGTCAGCGAAATTTCAGGAAGTCCCTATATCCGTGGTAAGTATTTAATGGAGTTGCTTACGGTTCTGGCTAACTGGCCTTACTTTTTGTTTCAACATTATTCAACAAAAGCCAGCAGTAATTATTATTGGCTGAGACGCTATCACCATTGCGTTGTGCTGCGATGTACACTCGATTTTCATCCCTAGTAATCATATCATCGTCGGAGTAACATGACTTCTCCTCAGAATCTAACAAATACTTGTCAACTGACGTCAATCTATATTTTATGACCTTCCATATCAACTTGCATTATCGGTTTTATTATTATAGTTAATTGTTTATTCACCCGACCAAATGTACACCCAGAGGTTTGGTGCACTCTAAATCTGCTGTCTGCATACTGATTACCCACGTACGCATGTGTCTTAGTCTTAATTTGTAACTCCCATTTGAATTCTTTTCTTCTGCAATCCTCTTAAAGCTGTGCATTCAAAGTGTAGTATATTCATAGTGTCATTAATGTGCATTAAAATCCAAGGATTGATATAGTGTCTTCGTACAACTCACTTGAACGATACTCGTCAGGGAGATGTTAAAATATGAATGGGTGGTGCAATTAGTTCGTCATGTGGTAATTAAATTAACTCTCATTTGTTTGATCAATAGCAAAAACGAAGTTTACTTCATTCCCTACTAAAGCACATATGTGTAGGCATGTATGTTTTATTCCAGCTAAAGAAGAAGATTGCATAAAGAAAGTTAGATTTCGATACGATTGAATCCTTTCATACGGTTTAAATGTGATCTTTTGAAATTTGAGTTGGGTTGATCTTACCCTCTTAATGGCATGTATTCATTTGAAGGTCCTCTGTTACTCGAGTGTATTTCATAGTCTCTGTTTTTCATTATCATCTTATCATCTGACAACCATGATCAATATAAAATACATTATGGTATGTGCTGAGCTAAATCACTGATTCACTGAGGATGAAATGGCATTCCATGAATCTGCAAGTTCCAACTAGTGTTGCCCAAATTTGGCATCTCTCACTCCTCCTGCACACTCTAAGAATCTCAATAAAGACTGCTAACTGCTAACTAACCAGTAGGTCGCATTAATTTTTTTATTGTATATTTGTTTTCTTAATTAGTGTTTACTATTCCAATAATCGTTTACTGTAATAATTTAGTATAGTGGGCAGCTGGTTAACAGTGTTAACACCGTGTCAAGCCTGTTCACTGTTAGAAACCGCCAATATGCAATTTTCTTAGAACTTTCGTAATATGATTCCTTCCTGTCGCGCAAATAACAAAACATTCAGTAGTATTGCTTAAACTTGAGCATAAACTGTTTTTCAGTAAACTCAAAGTACGTCATGCAGTAGGTTCCTGATGAAACCCCTAGTAATCTTTTAATGTGATTACACGGGCAAATTGAGAGAGGTCAGGCGGTCAGAGCTAGTGCAGCATGTATTTTGATCAGATTGGCACATGTTAGTATGTTTTTGAAATCCAGAAATACTTGGCAACTATTAGAATATTTAGAATATTCTTAGGGAACGAAAATAAAGGTGGACATGAACATGCAAAGGTTAACCGGTGGTGGACGATGGTAACATGTTGGTAGTTTTGTTATGAAGGTGGTGCATTTGAAGATCTTTCAATTGAAATGCTACGAATACATGTGTTGGGAATTCTTCTAGGTATGTTTTTAGTTGTGCGGTACTGGGGCGAGAATAACTTGCATTATAAGTATGTGTGGAAAGTGTGTGGATAGACGGATAAGCTACTGCTGAATTCTGGACAAATTGTAGACATGATTAGGACTCCGATATAATAAGAACAGAATGGATGAAATAAGATAAGGAGTGAAGAAGAGGGAGGAAGGTCATCCAGAGCTTCATGAGCAATGTTATTCAGATTAAGACTCAGTTGGTTCTTCAAGACGCCAAGACTTCGTAGTATTGAAATTGAAGTTAGTCTGTAAAGAAGTCGTATACTGTGTACTTCCTTCTTCTCCGACCACCAGTAGTCTCCGTCCGTTCTTCTTTCGTATAAACTGTAAATCCGTAATTGGTGGTGGAAGACTCCAACAGTGACTATTTTGCACGCTTTTGAACAATTCGTATTCAAATCGTTATATATCAGTAGATCAGTGGTGCTCCTATACAAAACTTTGTTTTTACTCCAAATACACGTACAATACAGATTCCACGTCTCAAAGTGCACCCCACATAATGTCTCTCCTCCAAATTGATCTCCTTGTGAGCATGTAAATCGGATTATTACTAGTGACCACACATTATTATCCACTGAAGATATGACGAAAGACAGACGCGTGGTGAAAGCTTCGCGAGGTAGCCAAATCGATGGAAGTGAAAAGCTAGGAAAAGAAAGTGTGGAATGTTGTGACGTGAATGGAAATCGGTCCATGATTTACTTGGGTGGACCCGACACACATGGATTCATACAGACATTTGAATCCATCGACGACAGCACATTGTACCCATATTTCAGATACATTCATCCTGCATTTCTTGGTACACACACACTTCTTATCTTAAACAATCAGAGTGTTGCTTTTTAGACTAGAATTTAGAATGCTTCCATCCTTCTCCACAAAATGTGTAGTGTGCATAATGCACTTTTTAGTGCGATTTCTCCTACATTCTTGCTTCACCTGCAACAACTGCTAGTGTATTAAGTAAGGAAAAGTGCAGTTTAATTCACTTAAGAGAAATTGAACCGTGGGAAAGTAATAAAATTGGATAGCATCTTATCGAAACACACACACACACACCGTTAGGATGGCTGAAAAGATCTTTGAGAAATTAAGAGGAAGGATGACGGGGATTAAGTATCAAAACGATGAGATGTTGTGGCATGGGGATAATCAATGAAATGATCATGCATTACTAGTAAAGACACACATGGGATATTTTTCCCAAGTATGGAACCGACAGGTATTGCGAAATATATGTCAGGAGGGTGAGCACGAGTTGAGAGGTTGGGAATGGAGCATTTGCCAAAATCTTACAGACATTTTTGTATTTTAATTAAAGACGGACTTGTAGTGGTTATGCAAGTAGATAGTTTAATAGTTTGGTAGTGATTGGGGCGCCAAACACGGGAAATATTTTGTATTTGTTTATGTGATTCAGAGATGTGATTCATGTGACGGAATCAGTTGCTTTTGGTGAAATCAGCATGTGACGATGAGTAGGCAGCGTTGGTAATGATGAATGAAAGAGGTTTCCAAGTAGGAAAGGCTGATTAAAATATGACACAGTCAACAGTGACATCCCTATCTCTCTTATGTCTGCTCCTGTATAATTTAATCTTTAGTCCTGTTAGTAGGGCAATGAGCAATTGAATCAGGTTAAATCTTTTATTGTCCCTTTTCAATTGAGCTTTTGTTGAATTGCATGGAGTTCTGAGAATTGTGAGTACGGATCTGTGTTTTCTGTTAGCTGGAATAATGTAAAGGCATACAAACGGAATCCTTTGTGAGAAGAAGGAGTATGAATAATTAATAATGACAATGAACGTGTCATGATAATCATGAAGGGATTACCACTAACAATAAGCGAGAATAGAAAGGCCAACGCGGAAGATGGTGACTTGGTTAAATATTAAGTGGCATGTGAACAAAGCTCCCTCGAAAGTCACTTGAAGAAGCTTTATTGCATTGTGATAATCAAGTGACCTTTGAACTGAATCATCAAGTGGATTACACATGGAATTGAGATGGCGTTTGTTAAGAAATGGACAGGAAGTTAATGTAGATGATTTAATGAAATTCTAATACTGTGTGACATTTCAGCTAACCTAGACAGTCCTCCTGACACGTCATCCTTTCACCGACCAACAACTCCTACCCTCCATTCCTACCCGTAAGTATCTGTGCTTATCTCATGTGACTCATATGAGGATGTGTGGAGGACTTTAGAAGACTTAAGTCCCTTTCAAATCCTCCACACGGTCTCATGAATTTGTATGCATTTCTGTGAACGGTGTTTATTGTTTTGTGACTTTCAGGTTTCAGTTAGGAGATGGGAAGAGTGTCTCGTCGTTGCTTACGAATGACCGGGAGAGGACTGTGCAGTCTCATCATCAGAACTCGTCACAGTTGGTAAGTTGGAGGTGGAGACTGGGGTGGTGGTGGTGGTGGTGGTGGTGGTGGCTGTGGGAGGCCGACAAGTGGCGAGTTGTGGTTGGTCACTTTGTTACGCCGCACGTCGTCTTCGTCAACCGTCCATTTTCACTTTCTCTTCTCTTTCGCGACGGACGGTTCTCCTCACCTCCGGCCACCACTGCCACTCTCTTTTATTATTTTTGACGGAAATTAATTGCAATTAAAATTTAACAAGTGACTTTCCTACTGCGCGTTACACAGCGTCACATTCAGAGCCCACTTAAACACAGCTAGGACCCTTTTTCACCGGGTTTTGAGGCAGTTGTAGACTTGGTTTGGGGGGCAAGTGGGCAGAGTAACTTTTAACCAGAATTTAGTTGATTAGAATCAGGATGAATTCGAAGAAAAGTAAGGTGGGACGACTTGTGTGTTCCAAGAAGAGGAACAGGTCGTGTAGTTGCTTGAAGTGTTGCAAGGACCAATTGGACAGGCTTTTAGAAGTACAAGCACAACAGGCACAGGTACAGGGTTTTGAGAAGTGTATGAAAACTAGGTCAGGACGAAAATTACGACAGTTAGTTAACTTGAAACTAGGGCGTAGTTCGTAATGAAGCTCCAGTGTCTAAATAGATTCGTAGGGACTATATTGACACTTGTCCTGGTTCTATAATGGTTCGGTTTGATTTTCAGCATGGTCTGTTGGATATGGGGGCCACTGCCAATGGGGGGACTGGCAGAGGACCTGATGGAGCAGTAGGAGGAATAGCGTCTTTAGGAGGGACCATGAGAGGCTCCAACACTGGCGGAGGGGACAACGGCGACAGGCTTGCAAAGAGGAATGAGCGGTTGGAGAAGGCGCAGAAGAAAAAGGCTAGCAAAGCTCAAGTGAGTTGAATTTTATTGTTGATTGAATTGAATGGATGTATATGAAATGGCTAATGGTTGTGGAATAGTTAAAAGAAACGGTTGTGAAAGCGGAAGATTTGCCAGGGTACAAGGGCGAGGAGACTTTGGAGACGCTTCTCATCTTTTTGGAGGAAAGGAATCCGCATAAGGTGAGAAAAGTCGGAGTAGACGATGAGTAAACTACGTAACTTGTAATGATGTGAATAAGCAGTGATAAATGACGTGAACCGGTGACCAGTAACTATTGACAACAATTAACTTTGAATGGAATGTTTGCCAGGGCAAGAAAAAGGATGGCGGAAGGAAAAAGGATTCTCGGGGGAAAGAAAAAGAAGCGTTGGTTAAGTCTGCATCCCTTGACGAAAGCCATTTGAACTCGAATAAAAAGCGATCAGTAGCATCAGAAAGTAGTGTAGCGGCTGGCTCATCATCGTCTGTCGCAGCCACGATGTCACCCTCGCCTGTTTTACCAGTGACAATGCAACCAGGCAACTCGAAGCCTCAGGAAAAGAAGAAATCGTCCGCAGATAATTCTACTCCAACTCCTAGTCTAACTACTGAAGTCGCTTCTAATAGTCTAGTCCCGCAGCAAAGCAGCAACCCTGGCATGTCGTCGGGATCAGTTGCTGCACCAAGCACAGATGCTAATTTCACCGCCGCGTCTGCATCTAGTGGTGTGATGATGAATGGTGCGCGTGGAGCACTACCGTCCGGTAATAGAAATAATTTCAAGAAGGCGTCTTCTGGCGAGGGACCGAAGGGAAGAAGTAGCTTCCCAGATGATGAGAGAACTGCAAGAGAAGAGGTTCTTGAAGCGCCGTTTGAGCTTGTGCAAAATAAGAAAAAGAAGCCTAGAAAGAGCATGACCCAGAGGGAAGCAGGTCAGTTATTTATTCAGCACTGTAATTAATTGATGGGTGGAATAATTTGACTAATTTGGTGTTTTTACTGCAGAGACGTTTAGTAGAGGAAATGCCAATGAACAGGCACGAAGAGAGCAGAGTCGGGCAAGAAGAAATGCTGGAGATAGACGAAAATCAGTTGGATCAGTTCCTGGCTCAGAAAATGAATCTGATGATGATTCAGTTAGGTCGCTACCGGCGGGAGAATGTACGCCTAAAGAACGCGTTCCAAAGCAGTGTTCATCGAGTGGAGGAACTCCTCAGGTACAATTTGGTTTCTTATTCTCTAGTAAACACACACAATGTTGCTAATCATGAGTGTATCTTTTTAGACATCTTACGCAGACATAGCACGGATTTCGGACGGAAACCGCGTTGTGACTCCTGTACTGGTTCCAGCAACCACAGTGAACTCGTTTCCCGCTTTGTTGGCTCATCTCGGAAGGAAACCGCAACACCCACCTCCAGTGCCCACTCCTGCAACTGCAGCCTCGAAAGATCAAACTTCGATGAGTTGTGGTAGCATCTGCCCTCGCCCTTCATCTGCATTTAGTGGAGGAGTAGCAGAATCTGTTGCAGAAATTCAGTCGCAATCCAGGGGCTCGACTTCTGCTGCAAATGCTCTCCCATCCCCTGCGTCTTGTCCACCGACACCCATAAGTAATGTTACAAGAGCCACAACTCCCTCAACTTCAACAACAACTACTAAAAAGACTGTTAAGAATAAGGCTAGCACAGCTGGCGGAACTGAACCTGCGTCAACATTCTCCGACGCTTCTCATAACCAAGACTGCTCGCATGCGAGTCCTCCTGTTAGCGCTGTCACATCCGAATCAGAATCAGTGTCAAACCACGCCACCAAGCGACAAGGAAGTAGTGTGTCTGGTGGAAATACTTCTGCATCGGCGAAAGTCTACTCAAATAAGAAGACCGGCGGCTCTCAAGGTGCCAATAGCGCAACAGGTTGGGATACTTCAAATTCCAGACAAATAGAAAGAATCACCTCAAGTAGCAACCACAATACAAATCTGCCTAGTTCAACACCAACAGCTGCTGAACGACTCAAATCTCAAGATGCGCCCAGAAGCACACCAAATTCCACTTCTCCTGGCAAAGTTTTCATCGAAGATACCACCGAGTTCCCAGATATCATTGCCTCTCTCGGGAAGTATGCTAACAACCATTCGATGCACAATAATTCTGGAACAAACAACAATAATGTCACTAAGAAGAACACTAATAATAATTTAAATGTGGAAGAAAGCTTGAAAAAATCCACCGTGAACAACAACAATAATAATAACAACGTGACATTGAAACTGAAGACTAATTCAAGTAACCAGGCAGAAATTTGTGAGAATGGAATCCACGGAGCCAGCAATAAGAACCTCCTGATTCTGACAAAGTCAGAACAACAGCAACACTTTATTCAGCAGTCCCCTCAAGAAGTGATTGTGGCTGTGGCCAAAGTTGAAACATCCGACGAAACAGCTTCGACCAGCTCAAACCCAACTACCACCAATGCAGGTAAGCAACCCTCATTTCCATCGTATTGCATAAATGCGCTTATCTTCCTGGAATCCGAATTAAGTAATTTTTGTATTGACAAAAAAGTAATCAATTGTACATGCCTGTTTGTGTCAACAGTTGCAGCAGCTGTACCAAACGGAACTGCAGAGGAAACAGTTTCTTCACCTGATTCCGCGAGTAATTCTACAGGCCGGCCAAGGAATTCTAGCATGAGCTCCGGAGGAACGACTGATATGCCAGTCATCTTTTGCGGAAACAATTTCGAAAGGGAAATCCCAGTTGTGCGTGAAGACCTGGGATTTGAATTTGGGTTTTTTGATGGCATGCGAGAAGATACTGATGAGCCAGAGGTCAGTTTTTATTGTCATTTTGCGATGTGTCAGACAATATAATGAATACTTTCTGTAGGGAACCACAATCGTCTCTGTGGAGAGCGTGGATGATATGGACAGTCCAGTAGAGTTACCTGAAGAGTGCAGAAATCTACGTGGAGCAGCCGGTGGAAGTGACATAATGGAGCGTACTCCCAAAGAAACAGAAGAATCACGTCACCACTATGATGATGGTGCTGGTGGGGATGGCGTATTGGAGTTACCTGCTCACAGTGATATTCCTTCTGCTGAGAAAACAGCAACTGATGACATGAGTGTTCCACCAAGAGGAGATAAGTCGCCCCCTCTAAGAACCCTTAGCGGAATTGGAAGGGATAGTTTACTTGGAACTTATCGTGGTCCGTTCCCTATCCAACCAGATCGTCGACCACCTCCTCAGCAGTACGCTCCTCGTGCCCCAAGGGGTGGCATGTCTTCCGGACCAACTTATCGAGGGCCTAATGTAAGCAGAAATGAAAAGCGCTATTGGAATGCGTGTTGTGCCATAACTAACGAATACTTGTTAATCCAACAGAGAAATGGTGCTACGTCGAATCCGCCTGTTCTCATGTACCCTCATTTCGTCCCTAATGCTAGTCAGCAACACATGCCACAAAATGCAGTTGCTTATGGACCGCATCATCCCATGATGCAAATTCCGGCGTATGCAACGAATGCCCCACCACAGGCTTTCGCCCCTGGTGGTCCTCCTCCATACGGACACCCTCATCCTGGTGGTGCTCATCCTCAACGAGGTCCAGCAATGGTTCAGTCTGCTCCTCACCCGGGATCGTTCATGCCCCCAATGATGTATAGCATGCATCCTGCTCCTGCAAATCCACCTCCAATGCCTCCGCAGCCACAGGGAGCAGCGGACGATGGAGCTGCATCTCCAGGAGGTATTCCAACAACTGGGCCGCATCTATTGACTGCTGCTCAGTTGCAAGCAAGATTCTTGTGTAACCCACGAATGATCACCACTGCTCCTCCACCACCTCCAGGGAGTGAAGGAGCTTCAACCCCAGCCGCTCCTCCCATAACTCTCGCTCCCAACGAAGCCATCGTGGATGGGTACCCCGTGCAGTACCAAATGCAGACTGTTTCTATAATGATGCCCGTACATAATCCAGCAAACCCGATTACTATGATGTACTGTGCACCGATGCCCGCAATCCATATTCCGACACCCCCCATGGAAATCGAATCATGGATGAACACACGTAAGCCAGTAATCTTGAACTGTTTTATTGTTCTCTGAGCATTCTCCTACAACATTAGTTTCTTGGATTTGCAGATGTACAAAGAGCGTACAGCTTAGAGCAGCAAGGGCAACTGAACATGCATCGTGTCGATGAATAGGCCCACACTTCAAATCACTACACTAATATATCCATCCCACAAAACTACGTCTTATGTTAGCTGCCATCTTATCCTACCACCATGATCTTCAAGTGGACTACATTCATCCAACAGCATTATCATTCAATGATCAATTTCATCAAACAAACTCAACATGAAATATATCAAGCAACAAAACCTGTGTTGATCACAGTAGAAAGAACCTACTGCGTAAGTAAACATAAACTGGAAAATTGGAAACGACCTGAACTCATCATCAATTAGTATAAAATCAGATTTGTATTAGAATCAAAAATAGAGAGTGGCAAACCGATATTACATTCATATTAATTGATGTCAGACAAATAGCAAGCCGTACTAGAAAATGTAACTATGAGTTTTATAAGAATTATCGGCTGGAGATAACTGGAAAATTAAATTGTGTGAAGGTGGCAATGCGGTAATTAAGTGTTTCTCGTAAGTGAACAATGTTTTCCAAAATTACTCATAAAAAACACAGAGCGCCTCCTCCCAATTGAAGATAATGTTAGAATATTATTAAGAAAGGCCAGGGAAACGCCTCCTCCTCTTGGTTAAATTAACATCGACGTTAGTTTGACTCATCACAAGTGTTTCATGGACTTTGTATCACATTTCGTTTTCAAAGCTCGAGGGAATCATTTTGATTTGTCAATAAGAAGACTATTGGGCATTGTTATGAGTTGACCGACTCCTCTATTGATAAAGAATAGTGTACCTTTGTTTCAGACAGCATCGTGTTACTGCAACTGGTCAAGAAGAAGTGTAAACCAGACACTTCTTGAATTATATATATACAATAATCTCTAAAGATAAAGTGCTGTTATCATAAAGTTCTCTTGAACCCATCGTTATTATTAATCTGTTGAATATGATTGATGCTACGGAAGATGAGAGTGGTTGCTTTGTATAAAATACTTATTTTGTGAATGAGTGGAAACCTCTGAATGTGATTTTTGAGTCAGAAATGATTCCTATATATTCTTCTGAAGATGGGTGACAAGAATGGATGATGAAAGAAGATACCAGTTTACATTAGCATTTCATAGGTGACTAGTATATAGATACTTTATCCGTGGTATTATTACTGCAGCCCTCTCGAACTTTTTACAAACCATCTTATAGCGTAGAGAATGGTTTGAAACTTAAGAAGGGATCGCTGCAACTGCAACCAACATTGACTTATTAAATGTAAGCGTAGAATACAATGTAACAAATTGTATATCTTGTAAGAGAAGTGACAGATTAGAAACTCTGCGTTCTACAAAGTCAAAACGAAGATGCCACTCATGCAAATATAGTTCTGCGTGAGTTACGTTTAATTAGTATTGGAGACCGCGAATAGTATAATTATTAACAGAGTGATATGAGTCAACTGCTCTCCAACTCAAGTTGGAGTAGAGAAAGTCTTAAGAAAGAGGAAAGTGAGGTATTTAGGTGTAGATAATTGTAGATTGGTAAAACTTTAATAGGGCCGTTCGAAGTAGAAAGAGAGCAGAGTTCTGCTTATCATATAAAAGTTGGATATCATTGTTACAGAAGAATTCGTTCATACTAATTACCTCAGTGTGTCGCTCGGTGATTATTCGAACGAGTATGTTTCATTAGACTACGGCGTGCGGTGGAATCATTCGCCAAGGGTTATATAATTGGAGTCTGTAACGGTTAAAACGCGATGATGTCATTTTCGATTATTAAAAAGAAGGTAGATGCGAGTAGAAACTTAATTAGGATCGCTGAAGATACAGACTTGACGACACACGGGATTTAAAGAGTATCTTAATTTTAAACGGTACCGTTCAACCGGAAAAATGTATGACGGTAAATAATTTGTTGTGAATTAAGTTCGAGAGAAGCCACACTACTACTGCTACTACTGATGACAGTAAAAGGTGATCTCGGGGAAAGAAACTTTATGTGTAGGTACGAATAAGAAAGTTTATTAAATGATACGCATGGGGGTGTGTCAGTTGAGGAGTAGTCAGTGAAACAAAGCTGCCTGTTGTTACCTCCACTCGGTCCTCATTATACTTTAAATCCCAGATGGAACTAATTTCATGAATTTTTGAATGATCCCGAATACTTTGAATACAACATTTGTTTTTCGTATCAAGAAAGTCGTTAAGAAACTTTTTGTTCACATAACCTTCCGGTTTTTCTGTTGTTGGAGCGAAAGTGCATAAATTGGCATTGGGAAAGGGTAATGGGAGGGAATGCTCTAATCACAATCGTCCCTTACAAACAGATGATGCGAAACAAACAGAAAAATGAGCCGGTTGTGAAGAACCCTTTCTTTATATTTCTACCATCTGCGAAATGCATTATTGTTATTATTAGTGTAAGTAAATGAATTTCGTTGAAAATGGAGTCAGTATTAAATACGGATTTAACTTTAGATTTAAGAAAGGAACATTAAGATCCAAAAGTCCCTCGTGGATGTCTTACACGTACTAATCATCCCTCGCGTACGCGTTTTGTAACAACTCTTATTGTTTCTTCTAGAATGTAAGTATGTCTTGTTCCTCTAGTTCTTTTCATGTTCCCAGATTGTGAAGAAACTTGAATTTATATTAAAGAGTACTCTTAGACTTTTGTGTATATCACTACCATTTATATGACCTATGCTCACCTCTACAGAGTTAAGCAGGTATACAAATTATAGTCACGAAGAGACCACCACAGGACTCGTTGCATTTGACACTTCAGTTGAGAGAGTGAAATATTAATGAGGTCTCAAACATGGATTATTATTACTATTGGTTTTCACACACACGTGAGGAATTGTGTTTTTCTTTCGTTAGTATGTTAGGGAACTACAGAATATGTTTTGTTTTCAAGAATCGATCTTATTCTTTCTTATCAATTGTATTTGTGTGGAGGATGTTGTTAGTTGTGTAATATGGAAGGAAGGGAAGTGTATAACCTTTTGTCCAGTCTTCTACAGTGTGTAACGCTAAGAGTACTTTGAATCATTTGTATTTTGGGAAAGAAGACAAATTCAACGTTGTGTTTTGAATGATGAGAATGTTATAATGATATCCACACATATTATATTTATGTCAGGAGGGGAAAGAGAGGAGTATCCAGAAACGAGACTAATAAATTGACGAAAGTCCAAGTAAAATTCCCAGAATCTTTGTCCAGCATGTTGACGTCCTTATTTCCTCGAATGCGATTCACCAGTAATAAATGGAGTTGTGTTACATAATATATTATAGGAACGTGTGCTTAAGTCACTTACCAAGTGAACACACAATTTAATACCATAAACGATAAAATACAGTCAGAAAAGAGATAAAAGTCAGAGTTGGAATTATTTCTGCATGAATGCTTTGCGAAAATAGAATATTGAATATACTTTTGTGCAATAAGTCTCAAAGTAGGCGAAGGATGTTGCTGATCATGACACGGGCTGGAATTTCAGTGTGCTGGTCACATTATGGCGTACATGAAGGTCACTTGTTTAAAGTCGCTTAATCACGCCAACGTTTCGTTTGCAATTGGGACACTCGTGAATGGTGTCTTTGCAGTCATCCACGCAATATGGAATGAGACAGCATCCCAACCAGCACCTGCAGAAGTGTAAAATTACGTGTAAGTTGTTGTGATTTAAAAAATTGAAAGGATTCCAGTGAACAAAGACTTACTGGACAAGACACAATCCCAAAGCACAGAGATGCGTGAGGAGTCCGCTTTCATGAGTCGTCGAAGTCATGACATCCGCTCCACAGTGAGGACACGTCATCCGCTGGCTGTGATGGCCGAGAGGAACGGTCATGATCACTTCTGCAAATGTCCAAACATTTTGTATTTAGTTGCATGTAAATTCTGATGTGCATAAAAGACAAGGAAAGTCAGAAACAAGTTAGAAACTGGAGTGTCTCTCAACTTCCACACAATAAATTTATTCATATTGAATTCATTAAGATGGAACAGACAAATATGCAGTTAAATGTCATTAGTCTTTGGGCGTAAATATTTGCAAGTGTGACGCTGCTGCATATTTAACCACTTCCGACTAATTTGCATGAAACTTCCAGCTCTCCATAACGCTCAAAAAGACTAATAAATAGGACAACTACTCAAACAAATAACATTCATTGCATATCCGGTATACGTTGCTTTTGTAGAGATGACGCATACTCTCCAAACTACAACGCGATAACATATTTGTCGCATTACACAACCAGGAGACTCCAAAGGGCTTCCAACGTTAAAATACACAGGAATTTGTGACAAAACTCTACTCACACAATAATCATATTTCATAACCTTTCGTTTGACTACTCGTAAAATAAGTTCCTTGTACAAAAGAATAACTCCATTCAAATGACATCATCACCGATCAACACCACCATATCGCCTGAAAAGTACTTGAACCCAACTCTCTCTCTCTCTCTACACGACGCTACGGTTTTATAGCCTTGTTTGCTCAATGATTCGTTAGTTTACTAATCACAAAATCATGAGATGAAGGATATAGCGTTGGAATACTTCAAGTAAACCACAGACATCCTAGAAATGTATATTAATTAATACCAATGCCACAGGTTTCTCATTGAGATATGAATTTATGATTATTAATTGTCAATGAGAAACACTGTGACTTTTACATACACAAAAAACAGAACCATTACAAGGGGAGAATATTGTTGGAGATGTGTGTTTTACATTACGGACGTGTGTGTGATTCAGGAATATATTAATCTTCTAAGGGATGCAAATACTTTGATGTTGAAGGAGGAATGATTTCATGGGTTTCTTATGAATCTCTACAAGCGCGTCTTGTGCTGCAGACAATGGAAAATGGTATGAACGTTTTTTTATGGAGCCGTAAATCTGGAAAGTAGTTTGAAGGGCATAGAAAGTGTGTAATTTTTGCTTGGAGATTGCCAGCAGATGCCTCCGAGCCTTTTTTTAGTGTTGTGTGTGTATGTCTGGCTGGGGTGAGTGCTTAAACAGTTTCACATGAAATGATACAAATACACATGGCCTACTTTTCCAAACCTTTTTGAAGTAACTGAATTAGGGCGGTGTATGTATATGATAAGGTTTAGAAAGCGATCTCAAGACTTAAGCTTGGAGGGAGTATCGACCATCAAATACTCAATCGATGTGTCACCAAACAGGTGGATTGAGTTTCACACGTCGTGTGGTAATTCGTCACGCTTAAAACGTGGAGCATTGACACCCACTTGGACACTTTAATGCCTGGGGATGAAGGGGAAGTGAAAGACTTACGGGTCCCAGGTTGGGCAGTAATGACAGTTGATGTGTTTCCAGAGGCAACAAATCCAATTTGGTGGTGTTGCTGCTGATTGTGAGGTTCCTGGTGGTTGGGGTACGAAGGGTCCTTTCCAGGGAGCCCAGGGTACGCAGGGGGAGCGTTGTATTGGTCTTGACTCATCTTAAATCTGCTTCTTCAGTGTCAGTGTGTATTTGATGAGGTCAGGAGGCAGAATGAGTCTGGGTGGTGTTTCTCGAAGATACGGACAAGTTGTACTGAATGTGAGTTCGTGGTGGTAGTGTACGTCATGTAAATTCACTGTACAAACACTCCCAGTACTACTTCGTACTCATAGTGCTGTGGTTAGGCAGTAGTGGAACGTCATGTAAATTCACTGTATAAACTCTCCCATCAATGTACTTCGTAGTCCACCGTGGTTAGGCAGTAGTGGATAGGTAGTGTTGGCAAACAATATAAAAGCTTAACATGCAAAACCTCGATATGATTTTAGTTGCATTCGTATTCAGTTGCAGAGGAGCGTTTACCTGCACATCGCAGCATGAGAGGCTTTGAACACAACAAGTGGATTGTGGTGTGAACCTCACATGATTATTTTTCATCCGGACTCGTCTAATGCCTATTGGTAATCGGTTATGGTTGGTTTACAAATGTTTAGCCACTGGCCACTACACACGAAGGTACGGGAGAAGGTGCTTGACACTTTTTTGTATTAAAGCTGTGTGATAATGAGTGGGATACGTGGAATTCATTGCAAATGTCCATGAAAATATGTGCGTAGTTTAAGGACGGAATAACTTGTCGGGATTCGGGGGAGATTAGAAGTATTATTGGTTAGTGGTTATTAATTTTCGGTGTGTGACTAACGCATAAAGACTTTGAATGTACAGCAGGAGCTCGTTGGAGTTATGTAATATGATACGGAGCCTGTGATACTATAAATGTATGCATGGAATGATTAAAGCAGTGGAAAGGGTTTAGAATGACTTGCTACATCAAATTCTGAAGGGTTGAAGTCATTTGGCATTTCTTTTTAATCTCTGCTATTGTAAGGATTCGTAATCTGGAGTAAAGCTATATGCATGGGAGATCACGTAGAGCTGGTACCTCTCAATTTATTCCAGAGGATGTTGAGAGCAGCGCGGAACTCTGGTATTCTGGCAGCGTAGATGATGGGATTAATGAAGCAGTTGCCTTGTCCTATGACAACTGTGGCTGTGTACAAAGTATCGTTGAGTCTGGAGGTTAAAGGATTCCGAAACGCTTCGTAAAGGGACGCCAAGTTCCACGGGAGCAAACAGAGAATGAATCCTCCAGAGATGATTGTCATTGTCACGAGCGACCGGCGTTCTCTGGCTTTGAGTGACTCTGCTTTCCTACTTCTGTCAAAGGTCGTGTCTTGGACTTGGTCTTCGGATGTGGAAGTCACGCACGAAGGAGACTCTCCCACCCATTCTGCGGGGAAGATTGCCATTACGAATGACTATGAAATGCCAAGTAATAAATAAACTATGTTCCTTTACCTTTGTCACTTATTTTGGCTTCTGAACTCGGGTCGTTAATGCTTCGGCCTCGGTAATTGAGTAGTGCCATACGTCTTTTGATTTCCTGATGGACTACGGAACACATGGAGGATGAGTTGGATAAAGAACACTTTAAAGATTATGCGGAGCTACCTTTGTAGTAAATGTTGATAAGAAAGGCAGCTGGGAACCAGAATGACGCGCAACTGAAATGAACAATCCAAAAAGGAGTTTTCCTTGAGACACAAGACTCTTTAGCCATTGGGTCCATCGACAAATGTTCCCAGTCGAAGACCAAAGGGCTCATGACCCACGCTGACAGAATCCAGATGAAGTAAAGCTTTTCCCGTACGGATTTGAAAGATCTTCTCTGAAGGTACGAGACTCCTTCAGTAAGAATTCGGTATCGGTCAACAGCGATTGCGACGAGATGAAGGGCCGTGGCAGTGTTGAGAATGTGCCAGTTGACTAGCCAGACTTGGCAGGCGAGTAGTCCAAATGACCAGGTGTGCATGACTTGTGAATGGACTGCAAAGACGAGAAGGATGGACGTGAGGAAGTCTGCAAATGCCAAAGAGATGAGGTACAAGTTGGACGGAGTTCGGAATGGGCGATGAGTAAGCCAAACAAGAAGCACGAGGAGGTTTCCAAAGAGTGTGAGGATTATGACGGGGACTGCAATGGCCATGACGAAGATGTTCATGACAATGTTGGTTCCTTGGTGGTCATCTGAGGGACTGTGGGACACAAAGTCGGTGGGGTTGGTTGGGAATTGAAAGTCTGGAGTGACTAGAGGGATGGCAGTGGTGGATGTGCTGTCTCCAAGAAACTGTGAGGAACCCATGAGGGTTTGTACGACCGTGCCAAGGATGTTTGTGGAAATGCTTGTGTGGTTCAAGTCCTTAGAGTTGGTTGTATTTACAAAGTGATTGTTGAGGAAGGTGGATTCATTTGTGGAAGTGTAGTTGAAGGATGAAAGAGACTTGAATAGCGATTGGAAGTGACTGTTGGACTCGTTTATGTTCAGGTCAAAGGTCTGATTGATGAGATTACGTGTGTTGCTTGGGGTTTTGGAATGGAGGAGTCCGTGAACTTTGCGCGATACTTCAGCTCCCATTTTAGAAGAATTAAAGGTTTAAAAAGCAGTAAAAATGATTCGACCTGGATGGATGCGTGAATGAGATTAATTTGTACTGGATTTGTCATAATAATCAACTGTCAGAAGACCTGAGGATGTGGGAAGATGACTGTTCCGTGTGTACAGCTAGTTTTGGGTTAAAATGACTTGAGACAGTGTGTGTGGTTTACCAAAGGTTTCTATTACAATAATTATCTGTTTTTGTGGTATTTGATGTATTTTTATGATTGGAAATGCGAATATGGATACTCTCACCTAATTCCCCCTCAATTTCCGATATGACACGTCACATTAAAATGGACAAGGTTTTAGGTTATCAGTGATTCATACATGAGCTACCGCAACCATAATATTGTTCGTCGAATCGAAGCTTGCTTACTAAAATGCGTGTGTTCATGTAATAAGAAGGCTTAAGAACAAATGTCTATGGAATCCATCAAATACAGCGGAACCTTAAATAATGTAATTGTTGTTTGGGGAAAGCAATAAGGATTTTTATATCCATCAGCGAAAGTATATTTAATGCGAATATGAAAGACGATCGTATTGTTGGACCTGAGATTCTTCGGCCCACACGACAAAAGAACTTTGTAAGGATTTAAATGAACTTTAGCAGAAATGCAGTGTTGTCTTCTACGGAGACACGGCCTAACCGTGCCGATATTTGAAGGAACGAAACGTCGGTCTCTTATTTGTTTTGTCTTGGAAGACACATTTCAAGGATTTATTCACTGTAAATAAATTGAACGAGATTATTTATGTAGTGCATTTGCATTTGCTGTAGAGGATGTTGAGAGCAGCGCGGAACTCTGGTATTCTGGCAGCGTAGATGATGGGATTAATGAAGCAGTTGACCTGACCGATGACGAGGGTGGCAGTGTAGACCCAACTGTTTATTTTGGAAGGGAAGTTGAGAAAGGCGTCGTACAAGGAGACCAAATTCCAAGGAAGCCAACAAAGAATGAATCCTCCGGAGATGATTGTCATTGTCATGAGAGACCGGCGTTCTCTGGCTTTGAGTGGATCTGCTTTATTTCTTCCTTTACTTTCAACGTCTTGAATGGTGTCTTCTGAGATGGCAGTGAGGCACGCAGGGACCTCAGTATTCCAGTCTGTATCGATACAAGAATGATATTAATGCGTGTTTGGTACTTTAAGAGATTTCTATAAGCATTCGCTACCTTTGTCATTTAACTTGGCTTCTGAACTCGGTTCGTACAGATTTCTGCCTCGCTGTTTGAGTACCGTGACACGTCTTTTGATTTCATTGTGGACTGTGGAAACAAATGGATTAAGAGGACATCGCATGGAATTGTCTGGGAGTCATATTACCTTTGTAGTATGTGATGATGAGAAACGCTCCTGGAAACCAAAATGAAGCGGAACTGAAATGAGCAACCCAGTGGGGGATTTTCTTGGCCCCACAAGACTCCTGGGCCGAAGGGTCTACAGACAAATGGTCCCAGTCAAAGATCAACGGAGTCATGACCCACGCTGAAAGAATCCATATGCAGATAATCTTCTCTGCGACAGATTTGAATGACTTCCTCTGAAGGTAAGAGACTCCTTCAGTAAGAGTTCGGTATCTGTCAACAGCGATAGCGACGAGGTGGAAAGCCGCAGTTGTGTTGATCATGTGCCAAGTGACAATCCATATTTTGCATGAGAGTAATCCAAACGTCCATTTGTGTACGACGGTGGAGTGGACGGCAAAGATGACGACGAGGGCAGTTAGGGAGTCTGCAAATGCCAAAGAGATGAGGTACAAGTTGGACGGAGTTCGGAATGGGCGATGAGTAAGCCAAACAAGAAGCACGAGGAGGTTTCCAAGGAGTGTGACTGATAAAATGGGAACTGCTGCGGAGATCATAAAGATGTTGCTCAAGCTGTTGCTCATGGGTTCGACAAGTGAAGAATCGTATGGAACAAACTCACTGGCGTTGGGAAAGATTTGGTAAACGGGGGGAATGGCTGTGGAGGTGGAAACAATGGTGGTTGTGTTTTGCTGAAGGGCAGAGGAACCCAGAAGGGTCTCTAGAACACTGTCCAATAGGTTTGTAGAAATAGCGTTGTGACTGAGATTCGTAGAATTGGTCGAGTTTCCCAGAAACTGACTGGAGAAAGTTGTTGTGTCATTGTTGGTTGAGCTGTTGTTGTACGGTAGTGAGGAGTTCAAGAAATGCATTTGGCAGTGTGACTCGTGTGTGGAAACCTGCAGACTCGATTGTAAAAATAATCGTAACACTGTTTGGTTTCTCTGGAAGAATGCAAGCTTGAAATGCAAGTGTGTAATTAATCAAAGAAATTGTAGATTTGCCTGTTTATCGCTACAAAATTGTATTAATAGTACAAAGGCTCAAAGTGTGATGAGCAGTGGTCTACCAAAGCATTTATCAGTCTCGGCGATTCTTGGATAAAACGCATTACGCCTAATAGTGGTTTACATTGAGTTTCCACAATTTCCGATGACATCAATGCATGTATCATCAATTGTATTTGTGGTAAAGGGAATAATAGTCGCAATGGAGTTAAACTAACTTTTTATATTTACTCATAAGTGACTAATAATCTATTTTCAAATGACATTTGAGTGAGGGACGCAAACAAAAAGTACTTTGTGTAGTTTGTACTAATGAAATTCCACCCTCAATCGAACAACCGTTCCTTTCTCCAAAAGTCTCCAATGTCTGCAGACAGATCTCTCCACACTCTCTGTACTTAATTCTGGCTGAGATCTTTGCCTTTTGTTAAATATTTATTAAACTAAAAGTGCAATACACACTCAAAAGCTTAAATTGAAAGTTATGAATGAATAATAACCGCTGGCTGTCTTTGTGTGTCAAGATAATAAACCATGTGAACGATAAGCTTCAGATGCTGAATGTCTGATTGTTGTATGAATAATACTTGGAGAATGTAGATTGTATTATGTGAGTTACAAGAATGAAGTTACTTAATAAGGAAATGCGATATGATTGTGAGATGCTTGCTAATCTGTTGTCTGCGTATTGTGGTTAGGGAAGAAAAGTTTCCACAGTGAATGGCTTATTCGCATGCTGATTTTGTTATCTGCGGGGTTTTCCAGTGAAGAAAGTGAAGTTAACGAGTGTGTGGATCTACTTAAGTAGTTAGTAGCGTTGTTTACCTGAATCCTTGCGATTTGTGTTGTCTAATCGATGCACAGCACACAATGAAGTCTCGATGCTACCGGTTTCCTGCTTGATAAAAGTTTGGCATGCTATTCACTCATTTCTGAACTAATTGTTATTCGTCTTGTGCTTTTGTCAAAGTCTTTGTGGATCCATACACACTGGACGAATAGAAATATATGAGTGATACGAGTGTTGTTGCAACTCATAATGAAAAGTGATACAAGGAAGGGATTCCCAAGATTTGTGTTTCTAAGGGAAAATTGGATGAGGAAGGGATTGACCTTATGAGAAAAGTGATCAAGAGATGATTTGATCTGAAATGAGGAAATGAGTGAAGAGGGATGAACATTAAGGAATCTCTAATAGGAATAATAAAGCGAATTGGATGCATCTGGCGTTTCTATTCCTCTGCAAAGTTTCCAGTGGAATGTTACGAGAGGATGAAAGAGTTAAGATTGCGTTGGAATTGAATTAAAGTAGGGAATAGTTTGTGTAATTTGTACTTTGTCCTGGTTGCTCTGGGAATTTTTGGCGTTTGAGGGAGTGTTTGATGTTGGATTGGTGGATGTGTAAATGAAGTTAGGATGTTAGGAAGTGCAGGGAAGCTAAAAAATGATTTGGAAGGAGAGAGAGAGAGGAAGACCTTGAAAATCGAGTGTTAGTTTTGAGTAATAAAAAGGATGGATGCATTTTTAGGGTTTCATGTCTCAGATATGTGTGTGTGGTGAAGACCAGAGAGACAGTATAGATGACTACGAACAGCTCAGAGAATCTTAAAGAGTTGTAGATGATGTTGTTTCTTAGTTTCTTTTAGTGCGTGCAAAAAACTGCGTGTGGAGTGTACGCAGACTACGGAGGAAAAGGATGTTGGAATAGTTTGTATGATAATTGCATGTGAGAGGATTAAAAGGCTTGTGTGTGTGTGTTGTATAGTCCAAGAGATCTTTGGTTGGCAGGGATGATGCTGGGGCACGGAGAAGAAGTTAACCCTATCCTACAGCTAAAAAGGCAGAATAAAAAAGATGTGGGCATAAAATGCTGCACAGTATCATCGAGAGACGGATAAAAGGCTGAATGCAAAGTGATTTTGTACGTGGAAAGGCAAGTATGTTGTGGGAAATGAGGTTTAACTCGGAGTTAGTATAGTTATAGTTAGTGTAATAAATGCGTGTGTGTATAGGTACAACAATGTTGAAGAAGGGTTGAAGGTATAGATTGTTAAAAAGTGTTTATGCGTAGAGGTTTTGAGTAGATGCTGGTTGGGGTTTTGAAAGAGCAGAAAAAGCAGATTAAGAGTGTGTGTATGATGCAATAGGAACAACGTGCATGGTCAAGGAAATATGCAAGGGAATAGAAAGCAACTTCATTTAGTTGGGATATTACACAACGCCCAGGAGGCTAAAGTTAGAAAAAAGGTATTAAAAGAAGTCAGGTATAAGAAGTGATTTGCCTGACTCCTTCTTATAGGTTGTTAGGCAATGGAGGTTCTCTTTTTAACCCTTTTTTATTACGGGGTTTCAACTGACACAATGTGTGCTGGAAGTTGGACTGGGCCAAATGCAATATTTAAAGGTTGAGACAATAAAGGAATAATAAACCGATGGAGGAGTTTGGTCCTGGTGATTACCCAGAGTGATATTATGTTGTTGAGTGTAACTTTGTCCTGCCCTGTTAACAATTAAGGTGGACTTGATAGGAAAATGAGGTATATAAAAGTATACATGGATTTTATGGAAATATTAAGAGAGACTGGAATAAAAGGGCAGCATGGTTATTGGGGCAGAGTAAAACAATTTTTGAGGATGTCCCTTGTTGAGTGCGATAAGGCAGGAAATGCAGAGTTTACTTTGTGACAAAGGGCTGTCACAACTTTAATGTTGTGTGCATGAAAGTAGTTGAGGTTCTGTTGGTAAAGGTTTAAACTGGAGATTTGGAGCTGCTGGATGTATAGAAGTTAATTCATTAGAATTTAGGATGGGGAGAGATTTATATTCACTTGGTTAGAATGTGAATTGGCTTATAATGTCACAAGAGGGTATTTGACACTTGGGGAAGAGACTGAAGAAGGTCTGGTGGAAGTTGGGTAATTAATACAGGTGAAATATGAGGAGGAAGTGACAGATGAAACGTTTGAAGGTCATTTTGGCTCCGAGAACAAGTGTGGAGACTGGGTTTTGATTTGTAAATGTCTGTTGGTATGAAAGAAAGGATGATGGGAAAGTATAAGAGACTTTGAGTGTGTAGATTTAAAGGAAGACACAAGAAGCATCAAAAGAAGGGGAGGAGGGCGAAAATATCTTGGCCAAGTTGTAACATTGCACCATTTGTTATAAACCTGTTTTAAAAAAAGTGCATAAGACGTAAGAAGTGGTGGTGGTGGTGGTGACTGGAAAAGGAATTATTCCACGGATGAAATTGCGTTGCCTTAAGACATTTCCTCTGGAGTTGTATGTCTGTATGTGGAGAGAAGTGAGTGGTGGGGAATCAGAATTAGAATTGCATCTGGCTGTGTGTATGTATTCCTTGGATGTGGATATGCTTAACTAAAGGTTGGATTTAAATTAAGAACCATGTGTGTGTGTGTGTATAATCGTTTAATATTAATTTTGGTAGCGAAGGGTCTCTTCTACTTGGAATAAAAAGAAGAAGAAGGGTGAGTTTGAATGTGTTATTGTGGGAGAGCAAGTTTTTGCTAAGATTTCTTACGCACAGGTAGAATGTTCGGTTAAGATTGTGTGTGTGGAGGTTTATTAGGAGAGTGCGTAGGGTTTTAGATGGAGGGAGGGTGGTGAGGTTGTTGTGGGGGGACTTGACCAAGTTTGTAAAAAACCTGAAGTGCAAGGAAGGAATCCTCTCTCATCACGAATTTTATTACATTCAGCAGGTTGAATTCTTAAGGGTTTTTGTGCCTGGAACAGGTTCCTTATTAAGAAGGATGGTTGGTGGTGGTGGATGAGGTTTCTGGAGAATGCACGGAGCATATTAACTATTAACTTACCCCTTTTCATCTCTCCAGAAGACTTTCTTATTTAAGCTTTCTCGATTCATCATGGCTGACTTCTGGGGTGTTTTAGTGAGGCTTGTTTGGAAACTGGATAATAACGTGTCCAATAGGATTTTATGAAATGATTCGCGATGAGATGTGTAGGTGTTTTTGTGGGTTGCTTGGGTTGTGGATTAATAAGGATTTAATTAAGGAGACAAAGGGATGTTGGATGGGGATTGAGGATAAAAGTCTTGTTGGCTACCTGGAGAAACCCTGGCTGCCCACGCCAATTTAAGACTTGTTTGATAAGAAGAGATACGAGAGATACGTAGGTTTTGGGTATTTGATATTTCACGGCAGAGTTTCAAGCTAAAGACGATGATATGCTTACGCAAAGGAAACTGATTTTGGAAGAAAGTAGGTGAGTTAACGAGAAATGCGGTGGGTGAAGGATTATTGGCTGATGGTTTTGGTAAAAGTTTAGCTTTTGGACTCGTTTTGTGCTTTTGTAATCGAATGGAAAGATAACCTTAGAAGGTTGGGTTATTTCTGCTTAGTGAAAGTCAGAATAATCTCGTTGTTAATGTTCTTTGTGGAGATTGAGGAATCTGAGAATGTGTAGGTGGTTCACCCACTTTAAGACATAAGGATTCCATAGAGTAAGGATTTTATTATTTAGGATGATGAGTACTAAAGCTTTGCGTCTAATAATACTTTAGCATTGAAACCTGTGGAGTAAATTGCAAGAATCAAAAAGGAAAATGACCAAGAACTTTTTCCATATTTTGTCCCTGTGGGTTCAGAATAAGAGATTCACGGTTGTTTTTCTTGTACTGCTTGATTAGGTGCGTCTCACGTAAAAAGAGTCTCCTGATTATTATCCCACCGACGCATGGAAGCCAGAAGAAGAGACAGCAGAAGGGAAGATTTCCATGAAAAGATCATTGCGTAATCCACAAGAGTGATGGGACTGAATGATGTCTCGTTATGAGTTAAAAGTACACGTAGTTTTAGGAATTAATAAGAGTTAACACACCCACAACTATACATCTGCGTATCATGCGTGAAGTGCGTGAGAGTAAAGGCATTTAATATTATTGAGCGAGATTGCATTGGCAAGTGCGTGTGTGACTGTGTGTGAAGATGGGTTGAGTGCATCTGCCAGGCTTTTTGCTGATATTGCTGCCCTACTGAACCCTATACGCATAATGAGAAGTTCGGAGATAGCAGAAGATGTTCCATGATGGTCTCATCTCTGGTGAATGTATGAATTGAGACGAAACCAGTTCTGCTCGGAACATTCCTGCCACAGTCACAACAATATCTTTACTTCTTGAACCACCACCACCAATACTTATCCAGGGAATTAGCTAATAGTCTAAGGTCCTATAATAATAAGTAGCCATGAACCTGGGAAAGATCTTTCGGAGTAATTGTACGCACATCCCAGTTTTATTGACGAGCTGGAGAAGCTGATGATGATGGCCGAAGAGCAAAAAAGACACACGCATTAATGTGGTGCGTGTAGAGATGCTGAGACTGTGCGTAGACTTATTAGAAATGCATGTGGAGGGAGTTAAGGAATATGAGGAATGAGTAGTAGCAAATGTTGGTTGTGTGTGCTTAAGGCAGAGAATATTATGCAAGTTTTATTAGCTGGGGATTCTTGTGTGTTGGACGGTTGAAGGAATGAGATGAAGCAGAGGCTCTCATTATTATCATCGGCTGCAGAATCCCTCTCTGTTGCATAAGATGATTTGTGTGTGTGTGTCTGGGTGCGTGAAGATCTTCTTCGTGTATTATGAAAGTATGAATGTGTGATTGAAGAGACCCATTCGACTTTTAAGGGTGTGTGTGCTCTGGAGGAATCTCTAGAAGAAATAAATACTCTCCTTTTATTCTCAACCACACTTTTTACTTGGAGGATTAGACGATGTGTTTATTAGTTTTGGAAATTCCTCTGGAGGAAGCTAAGGAATTGGGAAGGGTGTAAATTAAGTTTGGAAGGTGTGAGAGATGTGTAGAGGAACCAGAGGAGGATGATGGCGATGGTCGTGGGTGTAGAAATAATGTTAATTAATGGAATGATGATAAATGTATGAATGGAATCATTGAGTGTAATTGATATTCACAAGTGGTAGAGTGGAATTTGATGTGGATTGGCAGAGATAAAAGTGTCATGTGTATGGATTTGGGTGTGTAAAGTGCGTGAGATGCGAAATATGTGAGGAGGTAGTAGAGGGATGCGTTGGTGTAGTTGTTGGATTTCCGGTGGAATTTGGCAGTGGCAGTGAATGAATAGAGCGGAGCGACGACGATGATGACGAAGAGTTGGCTGAACATTGTCCAAGTTGAAGTAGTCATGTTCTTCGTCGTCGTCCATGTTGAATATGACTTTGCAGATGGGTTTGTAGCTGTAGTTGCATAATGATGAAAGTGGAAGAGTTGGTTCTGGTGTGGATGACAACATGGCGATTATGTGTGAGTGGTACAGTGACAGAGTTGCGATTTCAATCGTCTACCTTTGAATCTTCAAGTGTGGCTGGTTGTGTTACCTTTTTGCATAGTTTGGGTTGGATTTTGTGCGTGTGAGTATGCAGGGCCAACGTGAACGTCGTCTCGTCGTTGTGTATTCATCTTCGTAAGTATGGAAGAAGAAGATGAGGTTCAGTATTTAGTGTGTTTGGTATTTGTTGGTGGTGGTGGTCATATTATCCCTTTTCTCACGAGGAGAGAAATGAGTGTGGCTAGCAAAAACGAGTTTTCGCATCTCCCTTTTCCTCGTAACCTTAGGAAGGACGAGACTCTACGCACTTTTACGCATGAGGTTCATTATTATGTGACGGGGATACCTCTCCCCTTTTGATACGAGTGATCCCCACCTTCGTTGCTTATTTTCGTGGGGCTCGATTCCGCCTTCCTTGTGGAACTTTCCTGAACATTTGCTCCGTGCTTTTGCTGTATTATTCATCGGTTCTCTGGGCTTCTATTCGTCTCTACTATTATTCCTAGCGAATTCTGGTTCTTGTGAAGATTACTTATTGAGGCATCTTCTTCTGCGTTGTAGAGAGATGACATTAGAAAGGAATGAAGAGTATGTACATAGAGATGGATGCAAGGAAAGGTTGAAAAGGGTTAATTTGCAGGATTAAAGGGATGAGGAGATGGTTAAGGGGAACTTGGGTTTCGAATTAAGAATTTCAAGGACAAGGAACGAAGCCATTGTTTGTTGTATGTCCCTTGAAGTCATGTGTGTGTGTGTGTGATGGTTATAGGAGATAGGAAATGATGGGTAGGAAGAATAAAGAGAGACTTCCTTTTGGAAATAAAAATCCAAGTGCCTCTGCTCTGGAGAGAGTCTCTCGTTGTTGCACATATCCCTTCTGGGTTTTTATGGATTGATATTTACGCATGGTGAGTGTTTATACGAAGAGATGGAAATAAAAAGTACCCTATGGGGTGTCCTCGGAGTGGTGGATGACTTTGGTGTTTTTTAAAGGAGGGTTATGTTGGCGTGGCTGGGAGTAAAGTCTCGGGGGTTGACCTAGGTAAGGATTAAAATGCATGGGGACTTTTAAGTATGAAGGGATGATAGTGGGAGGGTTGGTCTCATTAACTCCAAGACTCCATCCCTCAAAGGTCTTCTTCACAGACACGCCAAATTTTCATATCTTCAGTCTTTTAACGCAGTGGCAGCTGGTAACTTATTCCTTCTGGATTTCATAGTTTTAACGTCCTTCTGCAAATGTTCACAAATATTGACTGGGACAGACAAAGAAGCGTTGATTCGTCTGCAAAGTGTCTCTGCTGTGTGGACAAAGGACTCATATCAGTTCATTTGCATGTGGGAAGTGCAATTAATAAACGTCGGGTGACCTGTTGTCGTTTATATTCTGAGGGATTAATAACTTAAGTCTCAGTTTGAATGTGAGTTTGGAGTTAAACGCGTCTCTCGTAGTTTAATATTTATTGCGACAATCATATAAGACTGAAAAAAGACTTAATAATCGTTCCTATTTGGAAAGTCTTACTGGAGTCTATGGGATTTTAAAGGATGTGGAAAGCCAAAGAACAATCACCAAGTTACCTGTTTCGGTAAGTTGATAAGTTGGGTTTTAAGTTTTAATAGTTTTATTGTGTGGGAGGTGGGGGGGACTTTTTGGTAGCTGTGTGGACTTTGAGACATGATAGAGTTGTAGTTGTGTAGAGTATTATTTCGTAAAGAGCTTATCATTTGGCTTCTTGTAGGTGGTGGTGGTGGTGTTGGTAATGGTGGTGGGTGTAACGGATTTAAGAATCGGAGTAGGTTGGGATTTTGGGATTGTATTTAAAATAGGAAAGGGGGCTGAATGAGGTTAACTGTGGGGAAAGCATGGATAAGTAGAATATGGAATTCAAAGTCCACCTACATTGGACTTTGAACCTTTGGCATTTGTTGGGAGTGGTGATGACTAATTTAGGTTTTGCATTAAGGAATAAGTTTATGACGCATATTTCAAACGCAGACATGGATATCTATGAATAGGATTAGTACAACTGTGTAGGGAGTTAGTAAGCGATAAGGAGACAATACATTGAGCCTTTTTGTGTAAAGTGGATATCAGGACGAATTAAGGGAAGGATTTAGTGAGACGAATAATTCAGATAGGTCAACAGGATGGATACGAGTGTGTGTGTTAAGGGATTGAAAGAATAAACTTTGTGTGTGTGGAAGACATTTTGAATGTGTTTTAGTAGAGAGACTATGTAGAGGAGACTTGGTTAATAATGAGTGGGAATACCGGGTTATTAGTTGAGGAACTGTGTGTGCATATGAATGGAAGTGATAAAGGATCAAAATGTGTTTTAGAATCCTCGTTAAGCACTGCGGTAATGAGTTAGGTGCGTGAATGTGAGTCATTATTGTATTTATGCAATTGTCTCTGTAATTTCTGCATTTCTGAGTATCTGGAGGGCAATGGAAATGTACTTGTGAGTAATTTGTGTAAATAATAATTGGTGTGCACAAAATGGCTTTTTGGTTCAGGAAATGTGGAGAGAGAACTTATCTCTTTTTCTCTGGGAAGCTTATCTTGTTTCACGGAGGGGTGGTGGTGGTGGTGGTGGTTGTTAGTTGCAGTAAGAGAGAGAGAGAGAGATGCTATTTGACCTATGATTAGTGACAAATGACAGATGGTTATGTCCGTATGGACGGATTTCTGCTCGTATACAGTTAAGAGAGATGAATGGACAATTGAACCACTTGAAGGCAGTTTGAGATTCGTAGAGGTTGTAGTTTTTGGTAGAGTGGGTTGTTGTAATGGAAGGAATAAAGTTCAATTGATGCAACTGGGGAGTATTTTTGTGTGCGATTGCTCTTGTGCCTTGACCCTGACTATATATATGTGTGTGTAGTGTAAATATCAACAGATGAAAGTCCATCTTGGTTGTTTGGTTGTTCCACACGCATCTTGTGATTCTTGGAAATATTCCAATTGGTTCAGCTTTGCAGATTCGGGTTTAATGGATGCAACACATATGGGGAAGTGAAGGAGGTGGAAGTATAAACTCGGAGTGATTTATTTAAGGATGCATTTTGTACAGAGGTTGTGGGATAAGGATATTAAGGGTGAATGGATAAGGCTCTCTGTGAGGCTAATAAATGGCTTAATGGGTTGTTAGTTGGTTTTGACTGCTTAAGTAGGTTTGCATGGGATATATCCGTATGCACGTGGAGTCAAGTGTATGGCAAGTTTTTACTTGGGTGATTCATGTGAGGAATGTTTCTGAATTTCATAAATGAAGAGTACAGTTGGGAATGTTTATATTTAAGGTTTATCAGTGGATAATGGTGGAGTGGGCAAATCATCCTTTTTGGTTTAAGAAATGCCATTTTGGTTTTTGAGGACAAGAAACTAACAGTACCTTCTACAGTGAATAGGAATCGAAGGGTATTTGTGAAGTACGAAAAACATGGAGAAAGAAGGGCAAGGACTTTGTATTGTGTGATTTACGGAATCTGCGTGAAGGTTTAAGACATTAAGAAGGTTTGGGTCTTTTCTGCTGATATGTTAAGTTATTGTTGTGGAAGAACTTGAAGGTATACGTGTAGTAGTTTTGTAGTTCTGTGTTGTGTGCAGGGAAAAGGCAAGGTTATTAAGTGCTTGCAACTTGGATTGTTTGGAAGTATTTGTGCAGGGGATTATTTTGCTGAGGCTAAATGGCCAAGGGGAAAGGGTCTTTATACTGCAAGAAATTTGAGCAGTTTTGGATATTTAAGAAGAGTAGGCAGAGAGGTTGGGTAGGGATGGACTATGAGAGAGACCCTTAGTAAGAAGAAAGGACCCTCACGGATTTGCTATGACCCAAAAGGTTTTTGTGTGAAGGGAAATGCACAATCTATTTCTGCTGCATTTTCTCGTTTAGACTGGTGCATAAAAGTCTGAAGGTCTGAAATGTACAAAGGTTCTTGAATTTCGCATGTGGAGACGGAATATCCGAATGGAAAGAGAGACTCTGTGTGGATAGAAAAGGGGCTTTTTAAGTGTATAGAATAATAATAAGGTTGCATAGTGTGTGTTGACTGGGGAATGGTTGCTGCTGCATTGATATTGCACTTGGTCTTGACACTGGAGAGGGAGATGTTCACGCATTGTGATTCTGGTTCCTTATATATCCCGTCTGTATTACGGTTACGCACTTTTTGGGAGGAGGTTTGTGGACGGGAATATTGTGGAGAGGGGAAGTTGTAAGTACGAATCTCGGAGCAGAGACTTAATATCTATCAAAACAGCAGAACCCCACTACACTCCGCGTCTTGCTCACTAAAGTTTTCCTTCTAATTTATAAATTGCAACTATTTCACAAAATTTTTTCCCGTCCTCCCCATCAGTTCCTTGTGAGCAGTCAACAACAACTCACTCTGCAATAATCATCCACTTTCTCCACGCTTTGTGAACCGCCTTGCGAATTCTACTTCAGTGTCAGTTCCCTTTCTCATTTATATGAGACGAAGGAGGAGTGTTTGTAGGAACATCTCTATTCTCAAGTCTCTATTTGACATCTCGTAGGTTTCCTAAAAGTACCAAAAGTGTGTTCAGTGAAGTGAAGAGTAATTAAGTCTGAAGATGTCTCAAGACGACCCAGGACGAGGGGCTTCGGGAAGTCCTACTATTGTCGTGAATGGGTAAAAATTGAACTATTTGTACAATCTCCCGTTGCTATGGATGTGTGAGGGTAATGTGAGAATCGATATGGGTTTAGGTACCTGGTTATTAAATACCTGGTGTAGGATTAAGGAAGGGTGTGTGTGTGTAGAGTCCATGCATCACTTCATTAGGGGAAATAAAAGTTGCCGGTGGTGCGTATTGTGCGTAGTAATTGGAGGCTTATGGATGGGGTGGGTGAGGAAGGTGGGAGGAGTGCAAAAATTTCGGATTGGCATTGAGTGGGAGTCGAGTGAGGGTGGTGAATGGTAGGCAGTTAACTTCCGGAGGGTGGGTGGGGAGTGTATATACGGTTTCGTACTTGTGGGGGGAGGTGTAGAGAAGCATTTGCAGTATAGGGAGAGTTGCGTAAGACTTTGAAGAGTGCGTACGGGGAATAAGATGGAAGTTCGTACATTCGTATCCCCATGGGGTAGGGTTGGTTAGTTGGTTGCAGTTTGCAGAAGACTCTCGCGTAGCAATGATGATGGTCAGGAAGTTGTTGGATGGCAGGGAAGTGTGTGTGTGTGTGCGTAGTGCGTTCTCGCAATCTCACAAATGCAACCGTGAAGATCAATAATACCAAGTTCAGCCAAGTTGCGTATTATGCGTGTGGTGTTCTGTGAGGAGAATGGATGCGTGCGATTTCACCAGCAGACGGGTTGCACTGATGAGACTCCCTTATTTCTAGCAAAGAGTCTCTCTGCTCCATACTCGCCTTTTGCTTTTGTAATGTATATCGCTTTTGCTTGTATTGATCGGAGGTTTCATGTGTAGAAGACTGCGTGTGTCAGAGGTGTGTGTGTGGAGAGTCACTGCGGGTTTGATAGACTGCAGTTTGTAGAAATGAAGTGAAAGCAGTTTGATGGGGAGAGACGTGAATGTTTGATGTTTGTTTCAGGATGGGCGATCAATCTCAGGAAGACATGGCGTCAAACTTGCAGCACTATTGTCTCAGGTGGAACAACCACCGTTCGAATCTCCTCCTCGTGTTCCAGCATCTCTTCCAGACTGAGTTGTTTACCGATGTGACGCTTGCTTGTGATGGGATGTCGATAAAATGCCACAAAATGGTGTTGGCCGCGTGTTCGTCGTACTTCCAGCAGTTGTTCTTGGAGAATAACTGTGCTCACCCTATCGTGATTCTGAAGGACATTACGTACTACGAGATGAAGGCGATGCTTGAGTACATGTACAAAGGGGAGGTGAACATTGACCAGTCTCAGTTGCCAGGGCTTCTTAAGGCAGCAGAGACGTTGAAGGTCAAGGGTCTTGTTGAAGATAACAACAACCAGAATGTCAGTGGGGAACCTACGTCAACGCCGAGTTCGTCTAGTTCGGGTTCGTATCAACCTCCTCCTCCACCTCCCCCACCTTCAGCTCCGCAGTCGTCGTCATCGTCAAATCAGGAGCATCAGCAACAGCACCAGCATCACCACCAGCATTCACGCTCATCAACACCAAACTGCCCGTCTTCCTCAAAAGCTGCGAATTCCGGAGGTGGTGGTGGAGGAAGTGGAAGCAGCTCGTCCTCGAGATTCATTCCGGAGAGTTCAGTGTACGAGTCCCACAATCTGCTGAATGGGCCTAGCTTTGTGGAGATGAATGCGATTCCAACGCACATGTGGCCGAGGAAACCCCCTCAGTCCCCATCGCCGAAACATGGGAGCAGTTCAAACTTTGAGAATGAGCCGGTGCCGTTGAAGAAGAAGCGTTACATGGGAGGAAGTAAGGACACTCCGATTCTGAGGACTGTGCTTGGACACAATGGACATCACAACTCTCTCGTTGGACTCGACGCTGTCTCGCCTAATCGCTACTCACCACAGAACCAAATGTCATCTGTTAATATGAATCCCTACAAGAGTCACCATTTGTCAATGACTGCAAATACTTTTTTAGACCCGGGTGAAAAGGTAAGTTTCCATTTCTAGTGTGGATGGAAGGGTCCAGGTGGTTTAAATGGTTCTTATCTCACGCAGATGAAGACTGGTTCTCCTGTTAACTATGCTGATGACTGGAATCGGAGCTTTGAGAATGATAAGGTAGAGTGGATTGAAGGAAGGAAGGGTTTTAGGGGAGTTTGTGTTAATGTGGATTTGTGGTTTTGTAGACTTTCGACGAGACACTTGCAGTGGATCCGGATACGAAGCTGAGTAAGTGTTTTACGTGATGGAAGACGCCAGAGGGGTTGTGTTATCTTAAATGTGTGTGTTTTTGTGTTTAGATTTGACAACGACTTATGTGCAGGCCCCACAGAAACCAGAATGGAAACGGTACAAGCAATACACTCGGAATGATATCTTGGAAGCGATAGAAGCAGTGAAGGATGGGATGAGTGCTTTGCAAGCGGCTCGGAAGTATGGAGTTCCATCTCGAACATTGTATGACAAGGTGAAGAAGCTCGGGATAACAACGAACAGGCCGTACAAGAAGGGGGATAAGGCAGGTGGGGGTACGAACTGCGTGACAAGTACTAATGGAAAGGGAGGAGGAGTGTCGCCGGAGAGTCATCAGTTGGAGTTGAATGCTCCAGGGCCGAGTAATCGACGGAAAGGACGGGTGTCGGCGACACTCCAGATGAACGGAATGGACGAGGAGTCTTCATCAAGAGATCATGCGGGGTCAGAAGCGGAATGCAGTGTGAAGCAAGAACAGAGTGCAGAGACTGACGATGAGAAGGACGAGATGGACCACATGCCTCCGGACTCTAGCAATCGGATTTTGAATCATCACGACGGAGTAATGGAGAATGGGATGGAGACTTCGAGTTCAGTATCTGAGAGTAACGCAGTGTTTGAGACTGAGGAGATGCAGTTGTCGCCAGAATGACAACTACTGGGAAGAAAGTCCTTTTGTGTCGGAATAGTTTGTTAATAAGCAGCCATGAAATGACTGATGATGCGTGTAGGAGTGTACAAATCGTCTAAGCTCATTCCTAATTGAATAAGTAATAATTGTTATACGTATGTGCAATATTGGACTCTTGCTTCCTCTTCTTAATACCGTTAGATTCGTAAAGATACAGATTTCCTGCGAAGGGATCGCACACCTGTATGATAGTACAATGTGAATGAGGGGGCAATGCATACCCACCAAATGTGTTCATTCAGAAACGTGTGTTCATACAAGTATAGATATACGTACTCCTTCTCTAGAGTTTAGAAGAGTTCTATGTGAAACTAAAGGACTGATTTTTGTGTAAAGAACACTTTGAGTTTGTTATTTGTAGGCTTAAGTTGCTGTAGAAGGTTAGTTGATGGTTTGCTTCTTGTTGGAGAAAGCAATTTATGTTGAGTTGATGAATTCGTTGTACAGGTAGGGAACTCAGGGAAAAAAGTCGGATAGGCTCAAACGGAAGCTTAATTCCAAGTTTCTGTGTCTTTGTGCCATCCAGACTCACTTGTACAGGTAGTGAGTAGGTTTGTTGGTGTTTCTAGAGACTAAGGGTATTTATTGTATTTTGTATTAAGACTATAGAGAACAACTGAACTAAGTAACCTCGAAGACTGATTTGCCACATCATTTACAAAAAAACCGGAGAGAAGGGGAGAAGAAGGGGACAGAGCTATTTTGAATTGAATGTTGGATAGGAGAAAAATCATATTTATTTTTAAATTGACCTTACAATTGAAATCTTTTAGGGGGTATTGGGATACAGTTAAGTTCTGTCGGGGTTTTTGTTAATCGGAGATTACATAGGACGATTAAGACTGAGAGGAAAGGCAAATCAGACGAGTCCAGTAGTTCAGTTGGGATAAATCAACAAATAGAAATGTGTAAGACTGTTTCGAAGTTTCGAACTACAAAACCGAAGGTACTGGGAACCACCAGTATGTGTTCATTTGCGGATAACCGTTCGCATCAATCTCAAGATGTTTAGGGTATCTGGCACGTTGGAAGAATATTTATATACGAGCTGTTTAATGTTTAAGGGTAGTTTTAAGTGAGTGTTGACTTGAGTTGCATGGTTGTAGGGGATTTGCTTTTACTGTGTCAGGTTGAGCTGGCATATTTGATGTACATAGAATGTGTCTACGAATATGTCTTGTATGTAGTTTTGTACAGATGAATTAGAATTTTGATTCTCTATTGACTAATTGATTGAGAGCTTGGCAGAATAAGCGTTGGAGGGGATTAGGTAAAGATGAAAGTATGAAAGGTGTGTTTATGCATCTCTAAAGGGTGTATGGATAGGAATTAGCAATCACTCAAGTGCTGTCTCACTTGGATAATAAAAAAGTGCGAAGCTTTCTTGGAATATTTTTGAGTCTCGTTGCAATACTTTAATGGACGGTTGTTAAGGCTGTTTCTGTGTGTGTAGAGTTAAGACGAAAGTATGAATTACGGGAATCGGGTCAATTAGAAAGACGACATGCAATCATCAATCACTTTCTTGTGGTAGCAACGGTTTCTTTGAATGTTAATTTAGTTCTATTAGAGTGCTAGCTCAGCATTAGAAGAGTAGTTTTTCCGCACGTAGATAAGCTTAGGAAGGATGATGGGAGTGTACAGAGGAGGTGTGGCGAAGGGAGACATGATTATTCGTTCTGGTTGAAGAAGTGCCGGTGAACTGAAAAGTGTCTAAAATCAGAAGTCCTCTTGATGGATGAGTTTGTGAAGGACAGAAGGTATAATCGATTGAATGGTGTTATTGATAACCAAAATGAAGGATAGAGTTTATAGAGTAATATGTTTTATTTCTAGTTTCTTCAAATTGTTCTTTAGTTTACGATCTGGAATGTATGGAAGTGTAATTGGATATTTTTAAGAGTATGATTGGTGTGAAACTTGTAATTTGAGTTTAGTTAATGAAAAAGCAAAGGTTCCTTTGCTTTAATCTAGCAAACCAAACTGAGTTGTTTATTTAATGTAAATATAGAAGTATATTCAATGAATGTAAGAAACTAAAAGTATTTAAGGATAAAAAGCACACCCCGTACAGTTTAAAAAGGTGGAAATCTCGAAATTCACGAATCACTTGGGTTTTGCATGCTTAAATCGTTTTTTAGTTCCGCATTTGGCTTTGCACTTGACACACGAGTGTTTGTTAATTTAGTTTTGTGTTAATTATTGCTAAAGACTGGCTTAGACCTTTATGGGACGTCTAAGCAGAGACAACAATTCTACCTCAAAATGGAACTAACTAATACATTGATTAATGCATTAGTGGAGTTGACTGTAATAATGCTTAAGTTTAAATGATTTCTTTGTATCAAATTTCGTTCTTTTTCTTGTTAGTTTACCAGCTTCTTCTGAGTTTTTTTGCTTGCATTAAGAGTGTACGTAAAAAGTATGCTAAAGACTCTCTCTCTGAAGCTTATTCTCTCTCTGAGTTTTGGATGAAGGTTACAAGTTACAGGCTATGTGAAATACGCTGAGGTAGAACTGATCATTATGAAGACTGAATTTTGAAGAGAACCTTTAATTGTGTAAAATGTTTTTCGAGCAATAAATCATATACTTTTAAATTGTGTCTTTGGGATTTATTTGTTTGTGGGGAGGTTACTTGGGGATATTGATTTGCATTGGAACATAATAATCATATGGACTTGTCAATTTATGAGATGAAGAAAGTGTGTAATGTAGAGTGTATATAGCTTAGGGCAAGACAAGAGCAGTAAGGATGGGGTTGTTATTTATGGCCTTAAATGGGAGTAATAATTGTGTGATGCAAATGCTTCTATATGCAGAGAGGGTTTAATCTAATTGGTAGGTTCCTTCTGAGGTACTTCTTCTCACACCTGCAGAAGAGACACAGTTATTTTAATTAAAAGTTCATGTAAATGTTCGAATTAAACTGTTTATTGTTGCCATAAGATTGAATTGACAGTTACACTGATTGTAATTTTGGTTAAGACCGTTAATTGATACAGTTTGGTTGTGTATCAGCCGTAAGTGACCCTTTTACTGTGTGGAGATGTATGTAGGTTAGTAGAAGATTGTCTGGAGGAGTTGTGTGCATGAGAGTCTTGGTTTATATTTTTAAATGGCAGGTTGGTGGTGGCCAACATGGAGACACGATGATTACGAGGAATGTCTTATAATTAATCAGTTATGGTTGAATTGGTTGACACTTGTTAGTTGATTCCGCACCATTGGGTGATTCTGAGAGGTAGAAAACTTTAGTGTTAGCAAAAAGACATTTGGTTTCTTCAAGAACGTTTAAGGCTTCCATCTTGGTCGGTGGTGGTTTAAGGCGGTTGGCAGTTTTTTACTTTCCCTTTAACGCTGCTGTGTATGGGGAGTGTTTGATTCCGAATGTGTGTGCTGGGGCTGGAGATAAGTTAACCTGGGAGGAAAGCACAGTTATTAAATGAGATTAAGGGAGAGATGACGTGGGTGAGTCTCACTTTCTCCGGAGAATGTGCCCCTGGTCCTGGCTTCTTGGTGTCATCACTTGGGAGTATAGTTCGGACGCTGAGGGAATAAGATGGGGCCTTTTCCTTCATGGCGTTCAAGTTACTGGATTCATACTTTCCTGGGCCTGGATTGCCAGTTCGAGAGTCGAGGACGTCTTTTCCGCGGCCGGAAATGGTGTAAGCTGGAGCTTTCTTCATGGTTCCCTCTGGACAGTTTCCGAGGACTGGTGGAACGTTGTACACGTTGGGAGCTGGAAAGACAGATTTTTAGATTTGTGCTTAAGCACTCGGGGATTATGGGCTGTTGGGTTACCTGGAGTGTTGCTCTTGATTTCATTCTTGGGCTTCAATCCAAAGCTGTACTTGGGGGAGTGGTCCAAAATCTTCAGCTCTGCTTTCTCGGAGGAGTAGGCGCCGGGAGCTGGAGTGACGAAGGACTTTGGTTCCGCGTGGCGATAGTGCATAGACGCTGATGGGGAAGAGGCTTTCCCTGATTTGTGTTGGGGGAGAAAGTATTTTAACTTTGGGTATCTCATTAAGCGTGTGTATAAAGACGTTAAGACGTTAAGTTGTTAAGAGTCACCCTTACTCACCGCTTCTACCTAAGCCCATAACATTGTAAGTACCGGGACCAGGACCAGCATAGTCTCTTGTGTCACCGTGCCTGTGAATCCCATGGGGTAAGTGAGGTTTAGTGTTTGGAATTATGTGTGGCAAGCAAGTCCAAAGGTGAGATTGAAGATTAAACCAAATGAGAGAGAATATAAAGCGATAGAGAAGTAGTTGGAAGTTTGGAGGTTACCTATTGCCGAAAGTAAAGCAAGGCGACGTACTTTTCCCGGACACGTAAGGCTTTCTCCCTGCACATCATCCCAATGCCATTTAGTTAATCATGTTATTATCTCTGTAATGTTTCTAGACACTCATCCGCCAAAGTATCTGTTAATCACAGGTGGGTTAGACTAACTGTTAAGTACGTGAGGCAATTACAACGGGGAGTAGTGAGGAATACACGGAGGAGACCATAAAGCACAATAGAAATCTATCTGGAAGGTTTTATTGAGCAATTGACTGAGGGACCTCACCTATCAACCCTGGAAGAGTGACGAATGCTGGACCAGGACCTGAAAATAAGGGAATTGTGATAACCCCGGGGTGACGTAAGACAGTCAATGGGACATTATGATGATGACCTTACCTCTGAATTCAGCAGCAATAGGTCCTCTTCGTTTGGTAGGGGTCCATGGTCGTTGTGTGATGCCACCCATTTCTAAAAACCAAGACACACAGGTGAAAGGTCAGTTGGAGGAAACTAAAATGTTGGATGCAGGTGGATTGCTGGGTGGAATGGATACTAATCAAGCAATCTGAGATTGTTGTCTTGTGGTGCCTATTCCACTGAATGAGTGACAGTTGCCCTAAAATGCCTTAAAGTGCTGAAGAAAGAAGTAATCTCGTTATTTCTGTGACTGCAGGACAGATGAGATATGCTCAGAGATATGTAATTGTGTGGTAAGTGGGGACTGTTGGTGAAATTGAAATGCGGTGGGATTGGCACTGCCGACCACCTGAGTAGTAGAAGAACAAGTTAAAAAGTCAAGTTTCCATCTAAAATGGTGAATCTCCTTGTAGTGAGGAGAGTACTCGTTAAATTATTAATCTGGTCATGTTGGTCTGTCAATATTGAAGGTGATATCTCTCGCATCAGACGAATTAGGAAATATTCTTTGAACTACAGCGAACTGCAATTAGTTTTAATGAAGTAAAGTGAGACAATAAATCCGTGAAAACTAATAATCTGGTTTAGAATTTGGATGGTTTGGAAGACTGCGGAGGAACCTGATGTGTCCGCACTTGTCTACAAAAGTGGATGAGACTTAACCGATTGCATAAATGCGAGTTGCCCGTCTCCCATTTAAGTCACCTGGTAATGACATTTGAACATAAACTATGAATAAGAAGAGATGGAAACTACAAGGTGGATTAGCACGACAAGAAAGATGTTGGAAGTTGGTTGCGAAGGTAGTTTTTGGTAGTAGTGGAGTTAATGATGAGAAATGTGAGTGTGGGCGGATGGCAAAAAATGTTCTCTAAACACCCTGTGGATGTTTC
>JAQGAB010000055.1:0-53851 GCA_034696565.1 Isotomurus graminis
TTTGTGAAGTTAGTCATCACAAGTGCATTTAACGTCAACATGTCCAACTTTGCACCTACAGGAGCAAAGTTGTCCATGTTGTTGTCTTTAGGGTTGAAACAGTTGAAACAGGGTTGCTTTGCAGAAAAAATGAAAATCGCGATGCACGAAATGGTATATTGTGGGCCAGTCTCCTTTTCCCCAACTTAATCATTTGGTTTGCTCGAAATTGAATGAAATTCTCTATTATGTGGTTTTATCTTACTCTTCGTCGACGCACCCTATCTTAAGCAGTTATCAAAAGAATTTCGAAAAACCTTCGCAACCAATTCTCCCGAACAACCTTAGGTAAAAATTAATCTTCAAAAACCCTTAGGAGAAGATGGGCAAAAATATAGGTGCGGTGGTGACAATTTTTGGCAAATCAAAAGATATTGAATACATCTATTGCCCATTCTCTTGTCTAGCCTGAGATTTTGTGCCTGAGCAACTGCCCAAGTACATGTTGAATGCCGTCCCAGGTTCTATATTTTTGAAATGGCATGTAGAATGAATGATGAACTTAAAAAGATCGTTATGGCCTTTACGCATAGTCCCGGCTAATGTTAATCAAATTTAGGCTAAAAAAGAGGCATCCGCTATTGGACGCCAACTTGAAATTTTCATGGTTGGACTCAAAATGCGATGAAGAATTTGTTTATCATAATTCCAAGTTGGCGGATGCCCTTAAAATTCTCAAAAACTAAGGGGTGTTTTAACCGTATGTGGTACCTGTTAACGTGTATGGTGAGAAAGTTATATATGTGTGTGTGTAAGTGAAAGAAATTGTGTGTGTAATTTTCTGATCGTTGCTAACAGCCCATATTGGAAAGCCCAGCGTAATTATATTATAACTTGAATAGTTCAAAGGCAAATCTTCTTAAATTCTAAACACTAATAAAGCACTGCCTGACCTGAATTTGAGCCAACTCGAGTGCACTTCAGCTGCAAATTATTTTTACTCCATTTCAACTATTTCAAGTAACTATAATTATTAAAGCACGTGGTAAGAAATAAAACCAGATAACAATTAACACATAATTTTGCAAATATTTGAAAAAAAAAACTTCAGATATCACAGTTATGAAGAAATTGAAAAAATTAATATTAAAATTCATTTTTATATAATTTGTTTTAAATGCACTGCCAATGAGAAAATTAATATATAGTTTAGTAATTCTTTTATGATAAACCTCACTTCAATCTTTGCATGTGCGAGAATAAGTTGTCGAAAAACGGTTTCGACCAAATGAACTGAAATAATAATAAGTTTTCACAATTTCGATAAATATAAAACGTCCTACGCTAGCTTGTATTATTTTGAATTAATTACTAAACTTATTTTGTTTGTGAGTGAATTTCGACGTTTTTCACGTGCCACCATTATGAATTAAAATTGAAACACGATAAAAATCTGTCACTATTATGAATTCAAATTGAAACTTTCAGAATCTCTAGTACAGCATAATTGTACATAAAGAGGTGTCGACAATTTTAACGAATTGGCAAAAGCTAGTTTTATAGACCCCGCAAGGGAGAAGGTTTTTTTTTGAGAAATGTTTTTATAAACCATTAGCTCCAAGGGATATTTTCGACAAATCTGCGAAATTAGAGGTCCTTGTATGTATAAGTAGTGTGAGGAGAGGTAAGTAGGTTTGTGTATATGTGTGTGTTGTTTGGTAACGGTTGTCACCTTCGAAACCGAAAGATCCGTTGAAGGATTCGCGATTTAGCCGGGCTGTCTAGCGAACCTTATAAAGAGTCTTTGACTGGGCCAATGTCGATGGAAACGCTGAGAGCGTACCTTGAGGAGAGGTTTTCTGAACAGCTAACCTAACAACAAGGAGTTCCACAACAAGCTATTCTCCAGTGATTCTCCCTTTACTTGAAGTACAGAGTGACTGGGCGATTACATGGGTTGACGAGTACCAAATAAAAGTAAAAGTACCTCAGATTTTTTCCCGAGTACTTCGAGACTTGGTCGTAGGTTAAAAAAAACTGAAAAAATTGGAGAGGTGTCATGCTTAGTTTGGCCTCTGCTGTCGTTAGCGTTTGCTGTTTTGACCCATTTGGGTGACCCCCACGGGTCAACCAGCACTCTGATCGACACCAAATTTTGGGCGGGAGGTCCGACACGCTTTGGAACGTCTCCACCAAATTTGGTTATGATCGGTCTGGTGGGTCTTGACTCTTGAGTTGAATGATCGGAGTAACAAACTGATAGCGTGACGTCATGTTTGCTCGTATATGCACCCGTTACCTGGGCAAAAAAGTGCAATTTTGAGCAACAAGGGGCGTTACAAAATGTAAAAGTTCACGTTTTAAATGGAGTAAAGTACCGGCTAGAGTATTTGTGACTTTTAGAAGTAAAAATGTACTCGAACTTTGACTTGTACTCATAACAATAACTGCGAGTATGTGGTACTTAGGCTGCTTGGAGTAGGTTTTGTCATTTTCGGATGAATTATGGGATCCTTCACTCAGCCCCAACCCTAACCCAAATGTGGAACCTATCCATTAGTGAGAGTAGAGAGAGAGGAACAGAAAACAGGGATTGATTCCTTCGCTCTTCTTCACTTAGACTGGAACTTCTAAGCTTAAAATGAACCGAAACCGCTTTAATTGAAATAAAATGAACCACCCCGAGCTCTAGCAGTGATTATTTAACCCAAATAACAAACAAAATGCGAGTGAGTTTGGCTCAATGTAGCAGTTTATTTAATGGTCTTCTACTTTCCTTTTGACATGAACTTCATAACAGCTTTGGCTACAACGTCCATGTTGACCGATGAATTTTCAGCCAAGTGAACAGAGTGGAGGAGTTCTCGTTCTCTTCCTCGCAATATCTCCTTAGAAGTGACCAAGTTCTATGAGCAAAAGATGAGGATGAGTGCACTTAAGTCTAAAGCTGACGCTGGCTTCTTAGCATTTTAATGATTAAGTAGCCGCGAAGTACCTGAAGAGGATTTTGTGCCATCGCTTTAACTCGCTCTAATGCTGAGGATTCAAAGTTACTTGCAGGAAATACCCGAGTGATTAGGTTTGCAGTCAGAGCTTCTTTGGCATTTATGGTTGTGTTGAAATGGAGCATTTCTCCAGCCTAGAAAGTAGTCCACGTACGTAAAATACCAGACTAAGAAATCCAGAAATAAGTCACGACTGACCTTTACATGACCCATGACCTTGGGAAGCAAATAGGACGAGCAGCACTCAGGGGGAATACCCAGTTTAATAAATGGCGTGTTGAACGTAGCAGCGTCTGAGGCGTAAACAGCTTCGCAATGCGGCAGCATGGTCACTCCAATCCCGACAGCGTGGCCGTTCACCAAAGCTACTATTGGCTTCTTGCAGTCAATTAGACCGCGTGTAAATTGCCTGTGTGATTTAGTAACAAGAAAGTAACAATGTAATTTTGTAATGACCTATTCCACGCAACTTTAACTCCACGTTCAGACTTACGCAAAGCCCATGTCGAACACGGTGGTTTTATTTTGGAAGGCTTCGAAAAGAGACGCAATGTCATTTCCAGCAGTGAAAAAGTCACCTGTACCCGTAATGACAACTACTTTGGTTGTAGAGTCGGTGGAAGCTTGGGCCAGGTTGGAGGTGAGGTCTGAGTACATCTGAAATAATTAATAATTTGTATACTCATGCTCTTATAAAAATCTTCGCCTATCAAAGTTGTGATTGCTTGATATGTGGGTTACCTGGGTAGAGAGAGCATTTCGCTTCTTGGGTCGGTTCATGCGGAGTGTGAGAATTCCAGAGTCACTGGTCACTTCAAGGTCACCTCGAACTGGAGAAGTAGTAGATAGATATCGTGTAGTGAATGTCAATTTACCGTTAATCCATGGGGCTGTAGACCTAAGCATAAAACCCATTATATATTATTATTAATTTAATACTAAGCAGTTTAGTAAGCCTGGATATGAATGAGTATTTCATACCTGAGGATTACACGAGAAATTACGTTCATTCTGAAGCTCACGATTTCAATAATAATCAGTAAACTTCAATCGGCTGTTATTGCAGTTTTTTCAACTTCAAGTGACGAGAATGTATATTATGCGGAAGAGCGGAGAGTATAGACTTTGGACTTGTGAGTAAAGTCCCCGCATTCTATGTTTTAACACAAATCTATGACTTGATAAGTTTCTCATGCATTAAAGGTTCACTGTTCACTCCACCCGAAAATAATTAACGAATGAACCTTTATCCTTATTTGAGGAAGCTGGTATTACTTGGCATTTGTGGTGTTGGTAGTACTAAAAGTACTAATTGACATTTTGTAGTGTTTATAGTGATAATTCGAGGAGTAATATACGAACTGGCATTGGTGATGTTTAGATTTTAAAATATTAATGCCAATTTTTGCCTATCCTTCATTTTATCAGGTCAACGAGACCTTTCCAACGATATGCAACATGGCCTCCATAATGTTGTATAAAGTGATGACCTCTAACAAGGAAAGCTTTGACCTATATGTTCGAAGTCCAAATGCATAGAGCATGTTCATCATAAGGGCAAAAATATCTTTATGTAAAATAGAAAATTCCATTTGGGTAAAAGCTCTTCTTACATTACGAAGGAATCTCACTCAATAGACAACGTAAAGCATGGAATAAAAACCTACTCCAAGCAGCCTCTTACAGCCCAGTCAATTTTGCTTAAGGTACAAATAACCCCTATAATTGAATTAGTCCTGAATTAAGTATCTCTAGCACTTAATGTGGTCGGCTATTTAGAATTTTGATAATCGTGTATTCTATAGCAACTTAGCAACATAATTTTTTCCACATTAAACCCCCATTTAATCACCCTTTAAGATTTCAAACTCCTATACGAATACAAAAGTAGCTTAAAATAATGATATCTTTCCATCATGAAAGTATCAATTGGACAGAGGTCAAGCCCCGTTTGGGCGCTGCCGTCGATCGTGAAGGGAATTTTGGTACCTTTAACTCCCAATTAAGCACCCTGCTGCATTGATTTCGACCTTTGACACGAAGACTCAAAATAATGATATCTTGCGATCATGAAAGTTGTGGAGAGAGGTCAAGCCCCATTCGGGCCCTGCTCTCAATAATTATGGAAATTTCTTTTCCACTGAAGCACACAGTGCGAGTGACTTAAGCATGTGAGAGTCACAAAATTTTGCGTACATAATAAGAATCGCTTTTCCCAATAGTGTGCAAAGTTTGAATTAATTCGAATGAATGGTTTAAGAGATATTCGACCGTGAAGTCGAATTTCGGAAACCGGAAGGACATACGACGGAGGTGAGCCTATAAGCCCAAATTGACTGGGCTAAAACCTACTCCAAGCAGCCTATTTTAGCCTATCAACTGTACGCGGAAGTACGGACGAAGTGATCACATACGCCCAAATTGACTGGGCTAAAATTCAATAACATGTCATCTGTCATGACACTTTTACCGAACCGTTTGGCAGACGCATAGATATGTAAATAAAAGACGAGTGTTATGATAGGTCACTGCTCATCATTGTTAACTAAATAGGATTAACATCCGACGCTCTGAGTTAATTAAGCACCGAATGTGACTCTTTTAGAATCAATAATCTCTTATTGTTAGTCTTGCGACGGGCCTGTCTTTGGAACATCTTCTATAAAGGAATCATGGACGATATAAAGCTGCATGGTCTAACTAATGTGTGCATTTTGTTTTCTCCACAAGTTGTTATTATAGTGTGGCGGAAAGTCTTGAGTTCAAAATTTTATTATCAGTACCCTATTAAAAATCCTATGCCTTTTGAGCTGAGCTACCTGATATAAATATCAAATATAAATATACATAAATTGAACTAGTTTTAGTAGCTTTAATGATATAAAGTGGAGCAAGCAAAGCCAACTAACTAAGAGCCAGAATGTGAATAACCGAAATAACATTGTTGGGTTACAAGTTACTTGAAGTTACAGGAATTATCTTAGAAACTAATGATATAGTGTACTGACTAATTATTTTAAAAGTGTCGATGATTGTGGAAGGTGAAGAGATGCGGAGGGACGAACCTCCGTCAACTAAAAGACCTAAGCTTGGTAAGATGTGACAGTTATATGATAACTGAAAAAATCAAATTAAATTTTAAACTTTAACTTTTGCCCAGCAGTGTCACTCGAAGGAGAAGATGGGGTAGAGCCTGTAGACAGAAAATGTGGGGAAGGACAAACAGCTTTGATTAAGAAATCAATTTTGAGGTCTACGCCTGGTCCATCCTCAGGAAGTCTGGGGATGAAATGGCCTTTTGTTTTCGACGTTGCTTCGCCTGTTGATTTGACTGTGTCAACACCTGGGAGTACAAAACGTCGTGTGGACTGCGATGGATTAATTGCCAAGTGTAGGCGTGTAAGGATTGTAGAAGAATTAGATAAAGAATCTGATCAAGAGGATGTGGACCAAGATGAAGAAGTGTCAGATATTTTTCAGGTGAATTATTAATCTTTGTGATCAAAGTAAACCAGTATAATTCTTTATCCAGTTTGCAAAAATTCTGGTTGTAGACAAATTTCGGGGGAGAACGGATGACATGGGTAAAAGTGGACTTCCAGAGAAACGTTGATTTTGATAATGTGGTGACAGAGGATTTTGTTTTGTCCAAAAGAACACCAGTTTGTAAAAAGTTTTCAGTTGAAATTGGTCACAATTTTATTGATTCTTCGACGCTCAATGCATTGGTAGACACGAAGGTATGGTACGGGATTCAGGATTGGGTGTAACTTTGTTTCATCATGTGGACAGGTCTATCTAAACTCATTGTACGTATGTAGAATGCAATTGGTGCGATTGGAGGTGGATTTGAGTTTGAGAAGGCAGCGAGAAAAAATATAGAAACATGGTTGAATTCGAATGCTAGCTTGGGACAAAAATACTTGACAAACTTCAAGAAGTTGGAGAAACTTGATGCAGCAACTAATTGGGCATTGACCAAAAGCCCTGAAGGAGAGTTATTTACATTCGGGGAAATTCACGGAAACTCGAGAGGATTTTCACAGTACATATTTTTCAATTTAGATTTATTCTGAGTTATTCATTGTCGTAATGCGTAAATCGTAAATGATGACGTGGGATTGACAATTTTGTTGAACTGATATCACAGGTACATAATTCACAAGAAGGGTAATGGTAACAATGACGATGTAGATGTAGAGCCTGCTATCAAGGGTTTTACGCTTCAAGCACCAGCTGTTCCTGTTATTAAGGGTCGCATCGACTTCATCGAAAAGTCTGGTAAACAAGTGGTTTAAAAACTCAATAAGGCAATCTAAATTAAAAAACTCGAGTAGTAAACTAAACAAGGTTTTAATATTTAGGAATATTATTCACTTCTGCCAGAACCAGAAGCTTATACGAAGAAGTTACTACAGATAAATGTTCTCTTACTGCCTCGCTCAACGGTATATTCAGATTAAACCATTGAATAATACCAACGACACTTTGTAATCATCCGTTAATCAGTATTTATGATATCTCTATGTTATGATTAAACAGAAACAACCGGGCAGCTGTTGAACATAGAAGTAACAGATGGTTACGTGAAGACTATTCTTGATGGAACTGAAAAGAAAGGGGTTCATTTGCTAGTAGTGGACAACGTAAGTTAATTTCCCAACTTAAGATAATATAAGACCCTTTCCATGAAAAGGGACCTAGTGGGGAAAACCACTTTTTTGGATATTCATATAATTCAAACATACCTTAATGCAAAAAACAGCTAATGTTAATAATTGATTTTTTAAACTTGCACAGGAAGAAGCTTTCCAGGTTCCAGAGTTGGTCAGAGAAGTTCGATTTCAGAAATATATTTTCTGTCAAGTTATGATAGCATTATTAGCAATAAGAGAAGGTAATATAATCTCTATAACCAGCCATTTAATAGTCACGATTTCTGTGTGACATCTCACTATGATTTTTATTTATTTTAAGGTGGATCATTAGTTCTGAAGATATTTGAGGCATTTACTCCTTTCACCGTAGGACTGTTGTTCATACTGCATAGATGCTTTAGCCACGTGTCTTTCCACAGATTGTCGGATGCTGCATTTTCCACGGAACGCTTCTGCGTTTGCATGGGGAAGAGGCCTCAGAGTGGAGAGGTTGACAGCTGGACCCAATTTATACTGAAGATTCATGGCCCAGCCACACGTTTGGAAGAAATGAAGGGTCAGACGCAACGAAATAGAAGCGGAACTCGCCCATGGGGTAAACGAAGACGCAAAAGAGTTCCTCAAGAGGAGTGGAGCAATGGTGTCAGCGAGCTTATTCCTGCTCGGGTAATTACAAGCCATGCTGACTTCTTTGCAGTTCTTAGAGGAAGTAACGTCGAAAGCTGCAAAAGTGTAGTGAAAGGAGTTTCAGACCTTGTTGCCGTAGATGGGCGTTCAGTGATTCTCGAGCAACAAATATGTTGACATGAAACGTACAAACGCACCCTCGTTTAATGTGCTGACATCATTGAATTTTGGGAAGAACAAAAAAACAAGCAAATTGTTAAAGTAATTAGTAGATGATTGGATGACTTGAAATACTGAAAGACCGAATAATTGTTCAGAAACCTGCCAAACAAAGTGGCTTTTTATAAATAATTTAAGAATGGACTGATGCTAATGATGTCTGAAAGTCTGAATAATGATATACGCGAAGAATGAATAAATAAATGAACGGCTTATATGAAAGGAGTACTGGCAACTGGGTAAATTGATATATTTTGGATAACAAGTTCACGTTGACAGTAAAGTAGCAACAATATTTTAAGTAACAAGTGGTAGATTAGTGAATACTTAGATAATATTTGGGTGGTAGAGATGAATATTGGACTCCTTACATAAGAAGTATTCTAACAAGTAGTTAGTGAATAATAGAAACATTAGGTATGAACAAGGAGGCAATAAACCATTCATCAACCGTTCATCGTCTTAAATGCTACATCAGAGATAGTGAGATAGTTGAATGTTGAAGAATGAGGAGGGCACTTAATTAATTAGTTACTTTACAAATATAGCTTGTTGATTGATTTCCAAACGCTGAAACGTACTTCAAATAACAACGTAGAGGTGATTGCTTTTTAGTTTCCCTTACAACTATTAATTTCCTATCATCACTCTCCTCACCCATCCTTAAAGTATCAGTAAGCCAATGGTTCGCAGTAAACTCAGATGATTGATTACACACGAGGTGAATTGTACATATATTACGAAGAGAAACTGTATGCATAGACATATCCGCAATATATTATAAAACTTTGACCTGAACCATCTGAGTTGCGAAAGGAGCCATCATCAATAGAAACCAGTCGGGGGTCCTTCTTCTCATGTCAATTAAGAAAAATAGACAGAGAGGACGTAATCACCATCGTATTATATAAATGAACACTACTTTCCACACTCAATAGTTGATACATTGATTCTTGATGCTGTAGTGTGACTTCCGATTAAGTTCTTCATACAGGCGAGCATATAGATGACAATTTAAATAAGCTGCATTCTTGCGGAGCTTATTTTAAGTGTAATACAATACAGTAACGTGATTCTAATCGTTAAAACAGCTCATGTCTCACATACGATGGCTTAGGTAAAAATGATTTAAAATGTGAAGGGACATTAAAATGCCAACGGAAATTCAACAAAATCTTAATACATGTAGTTTTCCCCTCAAGGACTCTGAAATTGTTTGTGTCGTGTATAAAAGTTGATGTGACCTGTGGCCTATGGCCAACTATCTCGTACGTGAGGCATGGGGTTTGCATAGCATAAGAGTTTATTGTTTGAAAAATAGGTGAAGTTCCATGAGTCAAGAGATGTTCCTGTAAAGTTTTTAAGCTTCAATAGGGAAGTGTCTCTACTTTCCGTGAGACTGTTTGAAGACTCCCGTTGCTCGCAACTCGGTTGCTGCTATGAATAATGTGGTAGCAAGCAAAACTTAAATCATCTTTGGTTATATAGCACTCATTAAACCTTAGTCATCATCATTAAGTACCTTCGTCTCTACGGTGCTAAACTACCTGTAAATTCTTATCCCGTTTTACACTTGATTTTTTACTGCTACACAACCAACAAGGACCCATGAACGACCCTATCCGATTCCGAGTGTGTAAGTGTGTATGTCTGTACGACTTTTGGATGAGAATGGCTACTTTGAATTGGGCAGGGAGTATTATAGCAAATATAAGCTTAATCTAAGATGTGAACAACCCTCAAATTATTTCCAGTTAACTTCAACTTGCAGAAATTTGAACCTTTATTTTAAAATGCAGTTGCACACTTGCATACGTAGCATTGATTATTGCACAATTAAGTTGTCTACGAAAGAGTGTCGGGTAAGAATGTTCTGTGTAGCCTGGAAGTGTGAGTTGTTCAGTTAAAAGGTAATCTCCGGAAAAGATTAAAAGTTATGAGACAGGCAAAGATGGTTAACTGCACATTTCAGTTCGACACGATAGTCTTCAACACTAATGAATTTAGCGTAAATTCTGAATTTGGAGAAGCTGAAGTAAAACTGAAATGAGTTGTTCTACACTCCTACACCTTTATGATTTAGTGCATAAATGCAACGGTCAAACGTGAAGGTCACTCGCTACACTATGGCCTAGGAATCTATATGGGGAGTACTTGGTGTTTCAACAGTGCACTTACAGACAGACGAACGCCATCTTAGCGATAAGCCATACTTAGTAAGATAGAAAGTGAAATTGTAATCTGAAAATCTGAACTACTCTATTAAAAGTCTATTAACGGTGTTTTCTTACGGATTTGTAATATTAACCTCACAACAACAGTGCATGTCTGATATTTTACCCAATGCCCTAGCGGGCTAGTTGTATTACACAATTACACATTGATAGCTAATTTATATCTTATGAATATAACAGTACCATAATGTTTAAAGTAGACATACAAGGTTCCAGCTTGACATGTCATGTGTATCTTAGTGTTTACCCATTCAGTGTAATATTATTATGTATTTTACTTGTTTAAAGGAGCAAGTGACAGATTTAAACTAATTGTAATTTAAACTGATTTTTTTATAAATTAATAATACATTTCTTTCTGAAATTTCACTGTCACTGGGTATCGGATTTGGTACAATACAAGACAAACTTTGAGGTTGCTCGAATAATAATAACAATAATAATATGGAGATTGGTTTACACTTACGACTTATAAACAGACGTAACAACACTAGCTTCAAGTATCACTACATTCTATTGTGATTAATAATAATAATTAGTCCGGTTGTCGACCGGATTTTGTCTTTCCAATAACGGAGCTTTCCCTCTTATGAGTACCAATTATTCATACCTATGAATTATTCACCTATACGAGTACACCATAAAGCCAAGTATAACACTCCAAAAACTTTTCATGCTAGTAGTAATCACGGGGCACATTATTTCTTTTTAAAGATAGCACACCACATCTCTTAATTGCTCGAATCATCGAGAAAAATATCGCCTTCGACTTCGGTACCAGGACATTCCTCCTTACATCACTGATGTGTGTTGGTGGTGAAGTCACTTTTGATGTTGATAGACGTGGTCAACGAACCCCCCTAGCGTGGCAGAAAAGCGACATATTGAGACTGAGAAAGGTAAGAAGACATTAACCGTAGTAAAATGCATGTGTCTGCCTTTTTAAGTAATAGAAAGGAGGGACGAGGGGCAAATATTAGAATTGACAGGATTTGTTTCAGTAACGAAAGATTATGTATGTACGGAGGAAGTAATCAGTACAAAGAAATCGTGGTTTTGTGGTTGTGATTTGAAGACTCTTCTCACACTCATGGTTATCGATGATTGTTGGCATTTGCAGGTTTAGTTACTGGAGGTGTCTTCGCAGCCGGAGGTGCAGGGGCGTTGGCTGATGTTCCAGCAGCCGCAGTGGTTCCCTTGGTCGCTCCAGATGCTCCCGCAGCCGCAGCTCCTCCTGTGGGGCTAGATGCGTTTGGAGTCACAGGAGACCCTCCTTCACTTCTCGGAGGCATTCTCTCATTAATTGCGTCCAAGCCTTTGGCCTCTTCGAACGACATGATCTTATGATTCGCAGAAAATCCTTGAAGCGCTATATTTGTAAAACGTCATTAGAAAACATTATACACCAGAAATAAGCGAAGTAAAATAAAACAACTTACCATTGCGTAGGGTCGTCCTACCCCCGGAAAGTGCTCCCAATGGCAAATTGCCAGTTGGAGTAAGTCCTTTAAGTTGTAAAACACTTTCGCTTTCCTCCCTAAATCACAGTAACTCGATTATCTCTAGCGTCCAGTATTCAAGCATTAAAGCAGTGTGTATGAGATGAGATATGGAGTACCTAAGTACAGAGAAGACGCGTGCCATTTTTCCAATAGCTCGTATCTTATTCCTGATCACTTCCTTCCTTGCAGCAGCTGAAGCGGCTAGAAAACATTGCAAACAGATCCGTCAACATTTCGACACCGGTCTATTCTACACATTGACTGCGTCACAAACAGTTTACGTTCACGTTACAATACAAACACTTCAGTTTACTACTGCTGTGCTAATCATTATTAAACATGCTACAAATCCCACACGGCGTTCTACCTGACACTCAAATCGACTTCGAAAATACACTCCTTGCACTTTCTCACTCATTCAAATGCACTCAAAACATACTCAATCACACTTGAGCTTCGTTTTATGCAACACCACATCATATTTACTAAATCATCCTTCATCCTTCTTCATTTAAGCCCACACCGACTCTTTTAATCATCTTTTCACCCATCGGTGATCGTGTACAACATCTTGTCAGCACTCTCCTGACCACTACAGTAAACACTAGAACCTAACCTACCATCGAAGATAAAACGTATGAACTATGTAGCGGTTTGGTGCTTTTAATTGCCTATCAGCAACAGTTTAAACCGTATAAGTGAAAATAATAAGTTGTGTTAGGTTTTATGAGCGTATTCAATCTTAATATCAGAGCAATAATCTATACGGGAAAATACGGGATCGTGGCTGAAGCTTGATAGCCAAGTGTATCTCAAGGCTTAAGTTCTGGAGAGGAAATTAGAAAACAGCAGGTGGATATAAATATCGCAAGAAGTTTGGTGGCTTTGTAAGGACAGCGGATAATAAAGCCTTTCACAAGAAAGTATTAAGGAATTTATAGGGCACACACATGTAGGACTAAAGACATGTCACAATGAAATTCAGAAACACACCAAAGCATAGTAATAGTTCGAGATGTTCACAAAAGTCAAGGAGACTTCAGTCAGCAAGTTAAAATGAAACCCACATCACGAGTTTGTTAATGGTTTTCGTGTAAAAACATTCAAAATTCATTGCACATAATTTTGGTATACTTAAAATGGTTCACCATCCGTAAAACTGTTGAGAAAATTATGGAAGAAAGTTCCTAACTGAATGGCTAACAATGGATTTAAGTGAAGGGGGGATGACCAGTACCCTTGGCATATCGCTTATTATTAGTTTCTCATAATCTCATCATGCTTGTTTTGTAAATGGATTTGTTCAAGCTGGTGCGTGACTGTGCGACTGGGACTGATTGAAAATTCGGACTATTTTGGACTTGGTTTCGTGTAAATAAAATTAGGATACGAATAGCTTTCAATTACTAATTGACTACTTATTGAAGCAGATTGAACTGATCGAAGTATATTATCCCAAGGCCGTTCATTTTAAAATATTATCCCACTGGACATGAAATGTCATTCGCATATTGATGTTTCATGCAGTGCGGTGCGTCTGAAGTTTTGAAAGTTGATCAGAGGGTCTACTGCATGCAGTGGGTTATCGAGACACACTAGATAAGGGAAACAGCAAGCGAGCAAGGCATTTGTGGGCAACTGAACTTACCCAGCTCTTTGGCTTCGCTCAGTCGTCTGATATACATTTGCCCTAATGACAATTATAAAGGAGGTACTCATTTAATCACAAAGATCAAGATCATACACATAATTGTTCACAGGCAGATGAAACAGAAAACCTACCCTGACGGTGTCTAAGTAGAACCAACAGTAAATTCTACTGCAAGCAAACATCTCAATTTGCAGAAAGAAGTTTACGTTATTGCAAAAGGTAAGTGCACAAGTCAGTGCTGTCTTTAATTAATGTATTAATTTAACTTGTAAGATTCTAGATCAGTAGGATATATACTCCCTATTTTATTCTACTGGCACTATTGAGTCTACATGCAAAATTTGGAATTGATATTGTAATTTTCTTACGGTTTCTGTATTCTGTAAATGGCATTTAATAATCTATTGTCAATTAGTATGACAAAGCAGTGGAATGTGTAACATGGAAGCTTCTATCTCAAGCGATAAAATAGTAATAAATGAAATGTGAAGCAGTAGTAAGCGAGAATAGATTGATTGAATAATAAATATGAGTGAATAAGAACAAGGTGGAAAGTCGAGATTTAACACAGATGATGGGAACAAAGAGCACTGATTTTGTTTTGTGCAGTTAAATTCTGCCATCAACACCAAAGATGAGCGACGAGCATCAACATAGAATTATCTCATAACATGAATTTGAAGGCCAAGTAATGAACAATATTACAATGTCATCGATTTATCAAGTATAGACAAACAAACGGACGCATTCCGTTATAACCGTAATACTCGTGATTACTCAACATTTTCCCAAAAGTGCAAATCTGTCTGTTTTCATGAGTTTTTTAAAATGAAGTTCTGTTAATTCGTAGATAAAAGGCATTCAATTCCCTATACAACTAAAATATAAGCTCCAACCCTATCTTGCCCAATCTGGGGTAAAAATAACGGCTAATAACAAACGCAGAAAATATCGTTGGAGACGATTGCTTGAACATAAGCGAATTTAAATTAATATTTGAGAACAGTCAGTCGTCACTACTGCCAATCCCTGTGTGTGCATGTTTTGATGGCTACTGACTGAGTAAGGATCACCTGAGTAAGGATCACCGCTTATCCACAAAAATAATTATGCTTTCCTATATCATATAGTTCATAGTTCCAACTTCATATAACCTCAAGTTGTTCTGAAAATTAGCTTAAGGGGTAATATTTATACACAGTTCTATGAATCTTCTTATACTTGGGAAAAGAGCTAGTGAGATGTCTACAAATGACGCACCTGACGCCTGACAGTAAGTAGTAAGTGGTCTACCTACGTGGGATCTCAAGCACTGAGAATTACTAGATTGGTTGAGGTAGTACAAAGGAAGTTGTTTAAATTTGATTAATCAGCTCACCAAGACTGCTTGTCTACTGACTACGGAATTCTCTAACTACAAGCAACGAACGACTACCGACTGATGATAGACAAACAATCAAAGGCGGATGCATTAAGCTAATTGATTGAATACGATCCGTACCGTCGTCTAGTTCCTCTCCTTCAGTCATCAGCTCATCGTCCGAGCAGATGTTCAGTACATTCACTAACATTTCCGTCACTGCAACAGAAGAACAATCTTCAATGAACTTTCTTTCGGTAGGTTAAAAATATGCTTTTAGTATAAAGACACCAAGTCGGCGAGACAAAAAACCGACAATCAAACCTTTTTCTCCTACAAAAGGAAGAGACCAGGTAAACACATCCATGAAATTGGGCAACCAATACGGATGTGGCGAACAATTGAATTGTCGAATGTTCATGACATTGTTTTCGTACTTTAACACGGCAGCCTGGGAATCAAAATAGGTTATGTAACTCCAATTTTTCACCGAAATCTCAGTCCAACAACTAACCTTGTTATTGTAGACATCAAGATAATTAGGTGCAGAGAAAATAGTGATTAAAGATGGAAATCCAGTTGTCTGACTTTTTCGGTACATACGATAACTAAACAGGACAATAGCAAGACCATTGTTGATACTGAACGAGGACTTGAACAGCCATATCATTTACGAAAAATTAGGTGCAACATACCCTGCGTCCTGTGCTTCGTGAGCTCTTATTATGGACAGTAGGTTATTGTTAGCAAGAAAATCACAGCAAGCTGCATAGCTAAAAATAAACACCAACGAATTTATTTTTTACTGGAATCAAATTATTAAGAACAGTTAGAAGTAATTTTTGCTTACCTATAGAAATATGAGCATCCACGAACAGTATTGTGAGTAAAATGTTCGGATGTATTTTTCTCATTTCCAAAATCTTCTAGGGGATCTGACCAGAGAAGGTCACACATAGGCCCGAACGCTGGAGGTTCTTTGAAACGATCCAGCTGTTAAGAGTTGTAAATGTCATGTTACAATGAGGAAGCAAAAAATATAAGTTAGGTGTGTTGTATGTAGTACCCTTCTGATATCGTCTAGTGAATGAATTTCAGGGGAGAGTCCGCCATGGACACACAGAAACTGTTGGTTCATCAGTGCCGCGAGAGGTAGGCAATCAAATGCGTCCATACAAGCATCATAGATTTTCTCAGAATACTTAATTTTACCTAGAAACAACGTTTGGGATCTGATTACAAAAAATCCAAAGTTCATTTTGCAAATGAAGTCAGATTATTGGGATTCCTTACATTCTTGCTTGAAGGTGAAGTATTCAGTCAAATGCCTACATTCATGATTCCCTCGAAGTAAAAATAATGTAGTTGGATACGTAAGCTTAAGTGACCATAAATACAATACACACTGCAATGAACCGAAACATTATTCATTAGCAACTTTAAATGAAACACTATGCAAGAGGTAATGCATTGTAATATTATTTTTTTAAATAATAATACCTCTATACTAAAATATCCTCTATCGACATAGTCTCCTAAGAAGAGGTACTTGGTCGACGCAGGGTCTCCTCCAACATCAAAAAGTTTCATAAGGTCGTAGAACTGGCCGTGAATGTCGCCACAAACTAAACAGTGAAGTAGTAATATAATTAGTAATGTACTCAAACTACAATAAATAATAAGGAGTAAGTGAGATGCGTAAAATTATTATAATACTCACCAGTAACAGGGGCCTCTATGTCAATCATCGTTCTCTCGGACCTCAGCAGGTTGCCTCCGTCTTGAATTAGTTTGATAGCCGCAGAATCCTCTAATCTTCCTTCCTGAATAAAGTGCTGCTTCAGCCTTTCATGATTAGGCTTTCCTGTCCTGGAGTCAAAAACCTCTGCCAGCGTCAACTTATGGCTTGGTGGTAGTGGCACACCTGCAAAATATTGATAAGTTCAAATCATTTGAATCCAGTTAGCTTAAGTAGCATTAGCTTCACTTTCAAGAGTTGATCATTTGTAATTTGTAAAGTGAGACACTTTATACTCATGATCGGACGAAATGTTCCTTCATTTCGGCTCCTCGCAGAACGTTCGAAGGGATTTTTACAGACCATGCATGCATTTTCAACTGAATCTTTGGCGAGTCTATATAGAAACCGCTTGGTAGTGTACATGCACAGTGATGAAGGGAGAGAAGAACATGAACATGGAGACGTGTGTGACATCAAAACTAGCTGTTGAATCTTCATTGATTTTCTGCTTACAACACAACAGCAGGGAGCCCAACCCAATCTTTCTCCTTTCTCGGGAAACGAGCACAACCAACCACCTCCCCATCACTACTTTCACTCAACCCTATCATCCACCATATATCCCTCGTTATTACTTCACTTCATTGTATGCAGCAACTAGCAACACAGCTTTCCCCACCGACCGACCGCTCTAACAAGTGCATTATCACAACTATCAATTTTATCGTAACCAAGCTCGTCGTGTGATTGGATTTTACTTACTCAACCCCTTCTTTGAATTTGAGCCTGACTATGGTTGTGTTGTTGCTTTGTTGCTTATAATGCATCCGATGTCCAAGACCCGAAGTCACATTTCAGTACTTAAGAAAGCTTTTAATGAATTTTAATGTTCAGTACATTTCACTTGACAGATCAGTCTGTGTCGAATCTGACATCTGACTATAGAACCTAATAATCGTAGTGTTTCTTAATCTTAAGGTTAGGCTTGTGTGAGTTGTGTGCCGTCGATTTGTTACATTGCATAATTCATATACCCCTTTTAGGGATCGCGGCATATTACAATGTGCTTCGCCTCTTGCGGAAATAATGCACCAAACTGTTAAAAAGCTGTCCATTGTATTGCACGTTACCCGATTATATTTGCTCACTCAGAAAAGACACCCTACCGTCACCGTCTAATAATCTATCTAGTACAGCACTTTCTATTGAGTCACAACAAATCGAAATTCGACATCCATCCTGCTGACTGCTGGTTGTTCGCCTTCGCGTACGAGTGTTTACAAATAGCAATTTAAGTTTAACCCCAGCTGAATTTCTGTCTACGCTTCATAGCTCCCAATTAGTAAATCGAAAGCCGTTTCAAAATATGAAACTCCTGATGCATACAGGATTGACGACATTACTGTTCGTATAAAATAAGGAGCTGAAGACGAGGCTCTTTAGCTTATTCTAGCTTGGTTGGTTATGTTATTATTTTGTTGCTAGACAAGTAGCGTCCGATGACCGATCAGTGGATTTCAAATCCCAGCCTCGGCCAGATTCCTTTCACAATTTTAGCATTTTCTTATAAGTAATATTACAAAACTTCCTTTTTCAATTCGTACATTCTTTTCTTGCGTCAAAATGGCATGTTTCGTTTTCAACGGTCGTATGACAAATAATCATATTGAATGTCTAACACTCTAACTTTACAACTAATCTCACCAAAGATTGTAAACGGTAAAGTAAAGGGAGCTTTGTTGCGGTTTGATAAGAAGTTTACTTTTAGCGCACATCTTAAAGTTTTTCAATATGCTCATTTCATTAACGATGAGGACGATGAGGATTTTAAAAAATAAAGCTATGCCAGTCAAGGGCAGTCAAAATCGAATTCATGAGTATGAGGAAGCTAATTTTCATCGTCTGATCTACTCGGTGTAATGTAGTAATGTGGTGGTTAAAAGTTAATAAATCAAGGAGGAAATCCTCTGTGACTATTTCGAATTGAGTTTGACTTCAGTGAGTTTGGCAATAGTAGACGCAGAAGAACACGAAAAGAAAAAGCGAGATGGAAATAATATAATTATGCACTGGGGACAGAGGGAGGATGAGTGCGGAAGTGAAGAATCTATTTGTAGAAAAGAAGGTTAGGTTTGATACAGTGACTAACCTTAGCTAATCATCCTAATCCTAAAAGAGGATTTTCAATCTCTTCGATTCCACACACACACCCACACTATACTGCTATAACAGATACTAAACTTGAAACCACATTCTCCGAGTCCAGTTGCCAGTGGTGGTGGAGTGGTGGTTTTTACTTTGTACTTGAAATTGAAGTTTAAGCAGTTTCAATTTCAATCTCCCAATAGATTGCGGAAACTTATTTCGTGGTTCGATACATTTATCACGTGCGCTCTATAAGGCCGAGCTTTATGGTAAAAATGTTGCAACAAACATGCAGGCGTTTCGTTTTTCGTTTCGTGTGTACTCCACGGATTCTGAAATATTTTCAACAGTAGCAGTAGCCCACAGTCACCACAGGTCGTTTCACTCATTAAAAAAAGTTATAATGATTGTATTTAACTTCAACAGAATGTGGAATGGAAAAGATGCATCAATCATCAAATAAAAATAAAAGTGTGATTTCTGACTTGACTGAACTGTGGTATCTATTCGGAATTCGGAACAAATTCTAAAAACATGCTGCTGCTGCTGCGCTCGTTCGGTTTTCTCAAACTAGCCATGTGTAAGATTTGTAAAAATGAATTGTTATATTCAACCAGAAATCAGACAGTACTGGCTCCGAATATCCGAATTGACGAATTGAGCTTGAGCTTAACTTGGGCATACTTAGTTAAGCATCTCTCTTGAACAATGAAAATTAATCCAATGAATACCTAACAATAAATTAAATGCGTACGAAAGTACTGATATTGCGATAGCATGTTTGTTATTTACATTTTAGATTAGCATGGAATATTTTTCTTATAAAAAGGCATGGTCATTAAATGCGGACTGCTGAAAATAAATAATTAATATGGAAAGTGAAAGTGAAAAATGACTCAGAACTGCTTACTTTTGATGACACGTTCCGTAGTGGACAGTTTTTGAGTTTGATTGCTCATGATGATGTCTCCTTACGGCCTACGGATTTTAAGCGATAAACAAGTCCCCGATGGGGTTGACGGGAATGAGGAGGGGAATATACAGTGAGGAAGAACGAAGAAGAAGGCAAGAGATGAAGTTTGAAGTTGTGATTGTTGACGAAGAAGAATGAATGAGGAGCACAAAGACGACGACGGATGAACACTCGTTTGTTAGTTTGTTTATTGTTTGGGCGACAACACTTTGTTGTTGGCACGACCACACGAGGCACAGTGAGGGGCACACCCACTCCTCCGGTGGTTCGGGTGTCGGCGGGTGTCTTTAAACTGCGCTTATCAAACGGAGGAGGAGGAGGAGGAGGGCAAGTCCTCCCACACCACGTCCATGTCAACAAGATGAGGAAACTTAATTGTTGTTAAAGATGTATTTAGGAGAATGGGGCTGCTGGTGCTGCTGCATGCCACATAGGACGGTGGTGGTGGTTTGACGGGAAGAAGTTGGGAGCTCGCGAGTGTTCGGTGCAGCAGAGGAGGCAGTGGTGGTGGTCTGAGCATGAGCCACAGGCCAGGGTGACGTTCAACTCATCTCCTTTCCAGTGCTGATGCGCAAGATTAACATTTTATATCAAAGTATCTTCTCGTTCTCTGCACTAGTCTGCACCAAGAAAACAAAAAGTCACGAAGGAAAGAGATTATAGTAGTAAGTCCTGTGGAGTGGAGCAGCAGCGTCTTTCTCAGTCGACCTGTTCCATTCCATACGCACAGAAATTGGAAAGAAAGTTTTTGACTTTATGCAAAGCTTTCGGGTTTGCATACGAGGAAGAGGTGTTGTATGATGATGAGGGGATTTAAAGATTATTATTATGATGAGGGTTTTAATGTATTTTTTATGAGCTGTATTTGTATGGTGGAAGTGGTGGAACAGAAGGGTCTATTTGTGTATTTTATGGGAGGTGTGCAGGTGTAATCAATAGACGATAACCTGTGGAATGTTGAATGAAGATTGCAATAGTCCGATTTGTACAACAGACCTTTAAACTATCGCATATTATTGGGACATTGAGAGTCTTGAAATGTAGATGAGCACACAAAGTGGTGATTAGCTACATCAGAGAAGATCTATTTGGATGCTGATGAGGGTCAGACATGAGGATGAGAAAGATGATAATTTGGAAAGATGAATAAAGATTGTTGGGGCGGCGTTTGTGTATTGTATGGTAGCTAGTGTAGTTACTGTACACTGTACACTACACAACAGTGTTCGGTAGTGCATAATATGGATTGAAAATTAGTGGATGTCTATTTTCTGAAGCTGTACGAAGATTAAGACAAGGGGGTTGTTGCGTAAATCCACGTATTATATTTTTAATTTTATTATGGGTTCTCGACTGCTCTAATGATAGTAATGATCGACTAAAGTTGTTTACTTGTCACTTGTATACTGTGCACGACCTCGACAAGAATACTTGATAAGAATTGTGTACTTGGGACAAGACTAAGGGACACAAGAGATAATCATCTGAAAATAGCATAATAATACTGGATACTATAATAAATTAACAAACTGATTCTACGGTTCATATTTCAGACCTTATAATATGTAATTACATCATGATAACCAATATTTTAAATACCAAAAGTAGCAGATAGCACACATGATGGATTAAAACTGGCGACTGGAAGAATATAATAATAGATAATGATACCAATAAAAAAAAGTAAAAGGTATGTTGGAAGATTATCCGATAAAGCTGTACAGAAGAATGACATTCACGGCCATCACGGACATCACGATGGTTGGTTTTAAGAGAGTGATACATACGATAAGACCTCAGCCTTCAGATTTCAGATCCAAGATAATGAGAACAGATTGTGACATGTGCAAACACCATGGAGGACAACTCCGGCGACATTCCAGGCAGGCTGTGTATAGACTTGGCCATCCTTATCATTTTAATTAATTAAATTGAAGTGGTAGTTTACGAGACTGCGGCTGTTGGATTGGAATCCTCAGAGCGGGTAGCGTCGGTGTCAGTGGAGTAACGTTTGGGGTAAAGCGCGATTGCAGATAGACATGTGGGGTGAAGTGAATCAAGGGAGGCTGAGCGGTTTGTTTGAATTTCGGTGGTGGTGGGGCAAATAGACAGATGAATGGCTGACGTGGTCTTTGGTTCTTCTCCAAACAAAATGTTTAATTGACACAACTGCAAATTACAATTATCTTGTGGGATTAACGGACTACGACTACGACACTCCACGCGTACAGAGGCTCCAGCTAGCCCACCTACACCAGATGTGAGTACATTGGATTAGTTTCCATTCTTTCAGAAATTATAATCAGAAATTGAAATTCTAAACGAACATTTAAATATCCACAGTTGGTGCGAGACCTAAGAAAACAATTTCGTGAACCATTGCCGGTGAAAAGTATGAAGTCATCGTTTGCGGTAGTTTTGCTGCTGGTGGGTAATCTAGGGTTCTTACAGGGAGATGAACATACTCATACGGTACGTACTTAAATTCTTTGCTCGTTCTCAGCTGTCACCGTAATACGGTGACCTTATGTATCGTACACATGGAGCGAAAGATGTTTATTAATAGTTATTGAAATTTTGTATCGCACTAGTACAAGGACAACGATGAAGTGGTGCTGTGGATGAATACGGTAGGACCATATCACAATCGTCAGGAAACTTACAGCTACTTCTCACTTCCGTTCTGCGCTGGACCTAAAGAAGCAATAGCTCATTACCATGAAACCCTTGGAGAAGCATTGCAAGGGTTTGAACTGGAATTCTCAGGACTCAGCATTGAGTTCAAATGTAATACGTAACATTAATATTTAAACTAAGGAAATATGTCGCTTCTAAAAGCTAATTGTGTACTTTCTGTGATTTAGCGGAAACTCCTCATTCGGTTTACTGTGAGATTGAATTGAATGAGGAAAAGTACAAAGCGTTTAGTTACGCTATTAAAAATCGATATTGGTATCAGATGTTCGTAGATGACTTGCCTGTTTGGGGTAAGTTATTCAATTAAAATCCGTAAGAGCTGAACTGATATGCTTGGTATGACAGTTACGACATAATTGTTTCATTCAGGTGTTGTTGGAGAATCTGATGATTCCAGTAACCAATATTACATCTACACTCACAAAAAATTCGAGTTCGGATTCAATGGGAATCAGATTGTGGATGTGAATATGACTACCGAGAACAAAGTTTTGCTTACTCCGTCTACTAAAGTGGCTTTCAGTTACGAAGTTATATGGAAGAGATCAAGCGTCAAGTTCGAAGATCGATTTGACAAATACTTGGATCCTAACTTTTTTCAGCACCGAATCCATTGGTTCTCCATCTTTAATAGTTTCATGATGGTCATCTTTCTCGTTGGATTAGTGTCCATGATCCTTATGCGAACTTTAAGGAAAGATTATGCGCGATATGCTAAAGACGAGGAAATGGATGACATGGTAAATTCGAACAACTTCATTCTATATAAATATTCCGGTATAAGATAAAATCCAACTACTGTTTTTTTATAGGATCGAGACTTAGGAGACGAATATGGTTGGAAACAAGTTCATGGAGATGTTTTCCGTCCAGCCGCTATGCCGATGTTGTTTGCTACTTTCTTGGGAACGGGATATCAGCTTCTTGTTGTAACTTTCGCCGTCATTCTTTTTACGATACTTGGAGAGTTGTACACAGAACGAGGATCTTTACTGTCAACCGCAATATTTGTCTATGCTGCGACGTCTCCCATAAATGGATACTTTGGTGCGAGTATTTATGCCCAGATGGGTGGGAAGGTAATGTTACAATGACCTGTTTCGTTACATGTTTTGTTTGACTTATATGTGATGATAATAATAATATTTATAAACAAAAAAACATTGCAGAAATGGATTCGTCAGATGGTGTGCTCTGTGGTTCTTCTACCCTCAGTTGTGTGCGGAACATCATTTCTAATAAACTTCATTGCCATGTACTACCACGCATCACGAGCTATTCCATTTGGAAGCATGGTTAGTTGTGGGTTTAAATTAATATTGCGATTGCGATGTATTGAAAAATTCTTACCCTAATCCTACAACATTGTGCTGGTAATAGGTTGCAGTAGCTTGCATTGTTCTCTTCGTCGTGTTGCCGTTGACTCTAGTCGGGACCGTGTTAGGTCGAAACTTGGGCGGACAGGCTGATTACCCATGCCGTGTGAACGCCGTTCCCAGACCGATTCCAGAAAAGAAGTGGTTCATGGAACCAACCATCATAATTGCGTTGGGAGGCGTGTTACCGTTTGGATCAATATTCATCGAAATGTGAGTTTTGAAAGTGAAAGATCATTGAATTCATGCAAGTAGCAGTTCCATATATCTTTATTTTAATTAACAGGTACTTCATATTTACCTCATTCTGGGCCTACAAGATTTACTACGTTTACGGATTCATGCTTCTTGTCTTCGTCATTCTCCTTGTCGTGACAGTGTGCGTCACGATCGTCTGTACTTACTTCCTCTTAAATGCCGAAGATTATCGGTGGCAATGGACATCATTCTTCGCTGCAGCGTCCACCTCCGGTTATGTTTACCTGTATTCCATCTATTACTTCGTTTTTAAGACAAAGTAAGCAGATTTAATTGCTTGTTCATTTTGAATTCATTGTCACCTGTTCGTATTCCAATTTCGTATATTTCACTTTCAGGATGTACGGGTTGTTTCAAACCGCCTTCTACTTCGGCCATATGGCTTTGTTTAGCCTTGGACTTGGAATCATGTGTGGAACTATAGGGTACATGGGAAGTGCGTATTTCGTTCGAAAAATTTATTCCACGGTTAAAATTGATTAGACTCGCTGAATCAAAGATAAAACGAACTAAAACATTTGTACATTCACGTAACAATCTGTCATCTTAAGTCAATAATTAAAGCATTTGAGTGGTGACTAGCGAGTCGGTTTTTTGTGTTATATGTTATATCGTAATCGTACGAATCAACTTTGAATATTTCTGTGTAACGAGTTTTGCTTTATGTATGTTTCTTGTGTATGCAGAGTAATTGCACTGCGCTCAGAGTGCGGCATTAACTTTACACAATTGTGATTATTACTTTAATATTGTATATTGTACATATATAATTTTTGTCTGAAAGTCTTAAGTAAATGTGTAAAACTGGTTTTATTAAGTTTATTACTGATTTGACTGGAGGTTCTTGTATTAGTGCGAATGGGTGCATATTGTTAACCGCTGAAGTAATCCTTAATATCTTGTCACATAATAGGGATAAATGCATATTACACTAATAATACTAATCAATTTTCAACTCTACTACTTTTATGCTAAGACTACAAACCTGCGAACATATCATTATTTAAAGTACGAGTTACGTATTATTTATTAATAAAAGTTTATAATAGACATATACTCCTCAGAGGAATCTATCGTCTGGGAATCTAATATAAAAATAATGACCTCGGCTACCCTTCACTGAATAAAATTAAGGGGATTTAAGCATAGGGGTAATGAGATGTATAGGTATGCCTCGTATAATGCTAACATTATTTATCTTAAAGGACCTGTGTGAATAAAGAGTGTATGTATGAGGATAGAGTAATTACTTATTAATCACTGCACACTTTTGGTCTTATTATTAGGTAGGTCCTTTAAGTTAAAATCGGATTAAGAGGAGAATGGGCCAAACCAGCGACCACAACAGAAAAGTGGGAAAGAAAGGGTGAGGATGAGAGTTTATTTATTGAAGTAATGATTATTTGGTTTCCATTTATACGCGTCATAAAAATCTGAAAAGAACTTTCCCATGCGTTGTTGTGTACTTGCGTGTTCATGTACCGTGTACAAATAATTACGCATACAATTACCAGTAGCAGACCGTTCGCACGGTATGGGGCAAAATATGTACCTACTTAGTCCTTTCTTGCGGTCCTCACTGAAAGGACAGCAACCATCAATAGGGCTTGTGTTGTGGACGAATGTCAGCAGCGTCGATGCATGAAGCGCTCCTCACGTTGGGACTCATCTCCTGTGGTTGGCTTCTATTATTTACGTAAAACTAAAGTGAAACTGCTGAAGATGTGCACTTTCATAGGGCGACAGATAATTAGAATCTGACACATTTAACCCACAATTCTAGCAATGACATTGGCTTTGTCCGAAGGCCCACTTTTGGTGCAGTGCGCAGTGTGCCGTTTATGTTTATTGGAATGAATACATTGAGACTTGAAACTCCACAGCATTATTGCAAAGCAAAGTTAGTACAGTGAGTGTTGTGAGGATTGGAATACCAAACAAATGGTTTGGGGAGATTCGTAGCTTTACTTTCGCTGCTTTCGGGAAATAAAAGGTCGATGAGTAAGCAACTTTGCTTCAGTCATTATTGAACAATTACCAGCTTCGCAACGGCCAGTTGGTCGTACACAAGATCTTGATGTCTTTATCTTAGCTAAATAAAGCCCAATAAGTTTTGTTTCGGTGGTACCAGCATTATTCCTTAAATAGGATCAGCTTGCAGTTTCTTCCTTTCAGTTTCACTTAAGAGACTGTCACGATTTCAGTTTAAGATGGTCAGAGCAACATTGTAATGGAAATCTGAGAAGTGAAGTTTCTTAACCATTTCTACTCACTTCTGAGGAGTTATAATGTGTAACAGGTGTGAATTACTGAAGAGATTTTGGGTGTTGTCATTTCTTCTGGTGGTGCTGGTGGGTGTGGTGGCAAGTCATGGAGAAAGTGAAGAAAGCAGATCGTTCAGGAGTAGTTTGAGTAAGAATTTTAATAATTATTGTTTAATCCAGACACTTAATCATGACAAAACACTCACCATGTTTTACAGGCCATCAAGAGGTTGATGGGGGTGAGAGGTCGCAAAACGTACGTGCCAAGTGGAAGGGAGAGCAGTTTTGGGCGTCAGTTGCACCGAGTCTCACTCAGCTTGAACAGTAAGTAAGGTTTATGTCAATACTAAAACTATAACTCGTAATAAAAGAACCGTCACTGTGGATGGAATGGAAATGGGAATGAAATCGAAGTATGGAAGATTTAAGCAATTGTGGGGTAACTTGATACAATAAAAGAAACCTTAAACTTGCAGGCAAAAGACATTAGAAGTTTCGTCGGGAATACATCGGGCCAGAAGTACTTTGGCTTTGAACCAGAAGAAATCCTCGTCTTCGAGGGCTAAAAAGGGACCGTCAAAAAGTAAAAAAGGAAGTTCACACAGGCATCGCCCCAGATCAGCCAGCAAGATTGCAGTCACCAGCTCCCCAACGACACATTCGTCAAGTCAGACAGCATTGGTTCCTGAGCACAAGTCGTCCATCATTAGTAGAAATACAAGTGAAGGGCTCACATCGACAACTGCAGGAACAACTGCATCAGCAGGTGAACCTGTACAGCAAATTTCCCCTGCACTTTCTGTGGAGACAAAAGCTTCCACCTCCACAAACGGACCGTCTCGTGTAAAGCCAACGACTGAACCGCTGGACAGGTCAACGCTCATCGCAGACTTGGGTCCTTACCAAGACTTCTACTTGGAGTACGAGAGCAACGAAGAAGACGACCCACCCCCCACCACTACCAAAACAACGACGGAAATGTCTCCTCCTCTTACTACTGAACCGCCCAACACCAACTCATCGAATTTGAAGATCACGTTTTTACCTAAAACTCCCGTGAACCTTCTCTACCTCCTACAAGCATATGCGTCGAACATGAAGCCGATAGAACTTCAAAGTCCCATTCCTGGAGGACCTTCGGCCACCATTTCTCCATCTATTCCTATACGGGTCCCTGTCGAACTCAACCCTCCAAATTCTCCCTTCCTATTTAACTTGGACTTGGACAACTTCTTCACTAGAATGGCTATCAGTTTCTTTTACAGTTCTATTGCAATTGCACCTATGATTTACCTTCTTCTTAATAGCATTGGGTCTCTTGCAGGATTGAATATTGTTCCCTTCACAGGAAGAAGAAAGAAACGAAACACTCCTCCTCAGGAGATTTTTGAAAACAAAGACATTGAAGGTTTAGTAGATCAAGTCATGACACTGTTCGACTTTTTCATGCATGGAGATCCTGATGAACAGTTTCAAGAGGAAAGAAATGACAATTCTAAAGAGATGATTAATCCCCTACATAAATTAGACGAGAGACACCAAACAGTCCTTCATCCCGGTGGATTTCCTCAAAGCTTCTTTGAAATTCCAAATCAAATGACCAAAAAGTTATTAAGTTAATCGTAAGAAATGTAAGGAGGCAGAATCATATTTGTGTATTTAATGTTTGACTTATTACATCCAATAATTTCTCCTGAGCTTTGGTTACATAAATGTGGAAGAGATAGATAAGAGATATATTGTATGTATTCCCGATAGTATTTATTGATAGAAGAATGCAAGTTTTGAAGTAAATTGTGTTTTGTACGCTGAAAAGTGAGTTGTACTCCTTTTTTTAATTCACATGGTGTGTTTTATGGACTGTAGTAACAATTGCAATTTATAGCAGTTTTGCTAAAATGTGTCAATTTTTACACTTTTTGCTTCAGAGCAATAGTCACTGTCTTAATTTCCAGGTATTCTTTAAGAGCGACTTCTCCTCTGGAAAGAGAATGAATTAACAATGTATTAATTAGTCGTTCCAAACTCAAAATTCTTATATAAAGTATCTCAAGATACCCCACTTACAGTTCTCGTCCTTGTCCGGATTGCTTGTATCCTCCAAAGGGAGCATTAGCGAAGACGATGTCGAAACAGTTCACCCTATTGAACAAAACAAATTAATGCTGGGTGGCAATTATAAGTACAAGACAACGAATGACAGATGTACATACCAGACGGATCCGGCTTGGACGGACTGGGCAAAGAGCAGTGCCTTGTTGATGTCATTGGTGAGAATACCAGCAGCCAAGCCGTATGTGGTGGCGTTAGCTCGTTCAATGGCTTCCTCAACGGTGTTGAATTTGAAGATTGACTGAACAGGGCCAAAGATTTCTTCCTTGGCGATTCGCATGTTGTCTTGGACGTCAGCGAAGACCGTGGGCTGGATGTAGTAGCCCTTGTCTCCCCATCGGCTTCCTCCAGTCACCAACTTTGCTCCCTCGGTTTTCCCCGAGTCAATGAGGGCTTGAATCTTGGTGAATTGCTCCTCATCGATCTGTTAGGGTTACAAGCAAATAATTACACATTTCAGTGAATAGGTAGCATAACATCTGAATTGCCTCTGCTGATGACAGTAGTATGATTACATATATTATACCTGTGGGCCTTGCTGTGTTCCATCAACGAAAGGGTCTCCAACCTTCCTCTTCTCAGCCAACTCCTTAGCTTTGGCTACGAACTTGTCATAAATTCCAGCCTCCACGAATGTTCGGGATCCAGCGCAACAATTTTGTCCGTGATTATTGAAGATAGCTCCGTGGGCAATCTCGGCAGCTTCATCCACTGTAAAAATTTAACACTCATCGTCAGTTCCAGCATGAAGAGAAATCAACTTTCTGCATTAAACTCACAATCAGCATCAGCACAAATGATCAAAGGACTCTTTCCACCGAGTTCGAGAGTAACTCGCTTAAGGTTGCTTCCAGCAGCAGCAGCCATGATAAGTCGGCCAACTTCAGTACTTCCGGTGAAAGCAACTTTGTCGATGTTGGGGTGACCTGAGATGGCAGCTCCAGCAGAAGGTCCCAGTCCTGGAACAACGTTCACTACACCCGCAGGGAATCCAGCTTCACGAGCCAAGGCTCCCAGGTACAGCGCAGTCAATGGAGTTTGTTCCGCAGGCTGTACATTATTCCGTATGCAAGATTAGGGCCACAAAATTCAAGTGACACAATTGGGAGCTGAGGTTGAGATGAGACTTTTACCTTCAGGACAATGGTGCAGCCAGTGGCAAGAGCAGGTCCGAGTTTCCACGCAGCCATAAGAACGGGGTAGTTCCATGGAATGATGGATCCCACCACTCCCACTGGTTCCTTTCGAGTGATGCTCATGAAGTTTCCATCTTAAAGTAATAATTCATTCATGCAATACCCCCATGAAAGACATACTAACTAAATTGACATACCAACTGGGATCGTGTCTCCGTGGATTTTGTCAGTCCACCCAGCAAAGTACCGAAGGCAATCGATAGCCATTCCGATGTCAAAGTCGGAGTCTCCAACGGGCTTTCCATTGTCGAGGGACTCAAGTTTAGCCAAGGAAGCTCGGTCTCTTTCAATAAGGTCCGCAAACTTTTGAATAAGCTTTCCTTTTGCAGATGGGTCAGTAGTTCTCCATGCAGAGCCAGGTGCGAACGCTTTCCTCGCAGCGGCCACTGCCAAGTCTACATCAGCCTGTATGCAATACAATTCTATACAAATAACGATACACAAGCATATTCACAGTCCCATTCCCAGAGTCGCTCATGGAAAGCACGTATTTCAAGCACATTAAGTATATACATAACAATTCTGGAATACGTGGCTTGCTCAATCAAAATATGTATTAAGATATCATGCACACCTTATCAGCAGCAGCCACATCGACTATCTTTTCAGCCGTGCATGGGTTTAGGGTAGCAAACGTCTTCTTAGACACGGCGTCTACGAACTCGTTCCCGATGAACAGCTGAGAACATTAACAGATCAATTATAAGTACTTTTATGGACAATAGATGTAACGGCAGTTTACCCCACATAGTGTCAATCTCTGGATAGTATAGAACGCCTACCTTAGTATATTTTATTTCAACATTGGGTGCCATGATGTTGTGTAAGGATTGCCTGTGAAATAGAGTATAGCAGTTTGACAGGGATTCGCAAAACTAAAGAAAACTTATTTCGGGTTTTCGGGTTTTACCGGTTTGAGGAGATTGGGTATAAGTTCCTGCAAGCGAAGTGAAGCAAGTGACGGGAGCAGATGAGAAGAAAGACTAGATGAGAAAAGGAAGACACCGGGGAATATGGTATTCATTTGAGATAAATATGTTATCTCCCAGCAGCTCCCACTTGACTTCCACATCTATCAGTCGGTTTTTAATGAGACATGCTTGGCTTGTGCGGAGTAGGGTGGTAGCACCGTGGTAGAGAAGATTCAGGACAAATAGTTTCTAGGTGCCTGGAAATGAATATCCTTCCATCACTTGAGACATACCAGCAAGCGTACACATTAAAGGCAGACATTGACATGAAACACATTCACCAAGATGATAAGCATTTACAGGATTGTGTACACAGAGCTCAAACTTTTCACGAATTCCACTCTGGGAGTCTTATCGAAATAAGTTGTACGAGAAGCGAGAGTAAGTTACTTTTGTCCCAAAAAAAGTTGTTTAAATGAAACACGAACTCTGTCAAGGTAATTTATCGGTGAGTATCTTTAAACAAATCGCATTCAAAACCATTTCTATTCAAGTGCTGTTCAAGGTTAGTATAAAGGGGCGATCTTGAGCTTTTGAGAGCTAAAGAGAGATCTGTTCAGCGCATATTTACTCTCCACTTACACCCATTAACTTGTCATGTTGGTGTTTAAAATGTTCAGGCAAAATTCCAGCCAATCGAAATACAATTAAACCCTACGCTTAATTGATGTGATGTGCTATGCAAAATGAATGCGGAGCCGTTTCTAACAGCTTTTACTGGGTATATTATTAAATGATTTATTTAGCGTAGCTTGAAGTGTAACGCATAGTTCGTCAGATTACACGAATGTTTGTTATTTATAATTCATGAAAGTCTACAGAGAACAGAAAAGTGTTAATCCATTAGATGAATAGATTAGAACCGGTAAAAAATTATTTGAAATGGTGTTAGCTAATTGAAGTACAAAGTGTTTAACAATCTACGAACTAAATTAACAGAGATTGACTTAACATTCAAATGTATAATAATAATACATAATTTTAGATTCCGCAGTAAGTCGAATGAAGTGTTATTGAAGTGCGTACAAAATTGTAATCAGCAAACCACATTAAGACGGTAAATATTTTAGTACGAACCAGAATGACTTAGTCATCATCGGCATCCCCACCCTTGGCGTCTCTCGGCTTCGGGCCACCAGCTCGCTTAGCCATGATGATTTGATCTACCTTAAGAATCGTACAGGCAGCTTGAGTTGCGTACTGCAAAGCCCAGGTTTTTCCTAGGTACATGTCAACTATTCCGGCTTCTTCCACGTCGATCAGTCCATCAGGGGAGAAATCATCGATGTTGAAACCAACAAACTTCTTGCCTTCGTGGTGAGCTGCATACATTCTTGCAACAATTTCGTTGGACTTTCGGCCAGAATTTTCAGCCAGGATTTTCATGAAATTCTCCAAAGCTGCAGCGTACTTTTTAACAGAATACTGCTCGAGTCCAGGAAGAGTATCACCGAAAGCTTCGATCTGTCTGGCTAGTTCGATTTCACAGGCTGCTGCTCCAGGTAACAATCTGCCATCCTGTCAGATAAAAAATTAACATTAACACCATCTTCAGAATAAACAGTTCTAATTGATAGAGCATCGGTGTAATCACTCACACGTGTGATTCCTTTGAAAGTATTAACTCCGTCATTGATGGCTCGTTCAATGTCATCCAAGTAGTTGTCAGTAGCTCCTCTTAGGACAATGGTGGATATTTTTGACTCGGATGTCCCAACGCGAAACACCACGACAGCAGTATCACCTAACTCGTCTACATAAACCTCATCAGCGTAGCCAAGATCTTCAGCCTTAACCGGTTCGACTTTAGGATAGGCACTTGCATTCACAGCTTTGGCAACTCTTCGTAAGTCGAATTTGCTTAGGAGTCGGACAGCCATAAGGTTGTACTTATTCAGGAAGTGGAGAGCCATGTCTCCAATTTTTCCTCCAGTAACCACAACCGATGCGCCTGAATCAGCAATACTTTTGATTTGGTTCTCAAGCATTGCTTCTTCACCTTGGCTGAAATCCATCAACTCTTTTGCAGTTTTTATCAAAACGGTTCCCTAAAAATTATTTAGACTGCATGTTAAGGAATGCCATTGTAGTATTGGTAATGAAGGAGACATCTTCCCAAGCTTACCTTAGTTTCAGTCTGCATAACATCAATAGGACATGTGAAGATCGCAATCTTAGGCTTGGACTTCTTAATGATCATAGTTTCAACGTGTCGCTTGAAAACGATTCCTTGCACAACTTCAGATCGATGAAGAGATGAACCCTATAGTTCAAGGAACTCAATGAATATCAATTGGCTTCAGGTTTAGTTTTAGCCACAAAATGACAGTGAGAATACTTTACATTATACGCTTACCAAAATCTTACAAACACGGACATTGTCAACGTTGAATGTTGTCTGCTTGTCAGGAATGATTGAGACTGGAATTGAAATAAGCCAATAAGAAACCATTGCTTTCCGAAGCCGAAACGACTGAAAAACATGTGCTTGTGCTTACTGCAGGCCTGGGTGATTAGCTTGGCCAGCAAATTCTCATTTCCTAACTGTTTGCTCATGATCGCACTCCGAATAGCCGGTAAGACTTGATTTTCATCTCGATAATCCTTGATTTCACCTACAGTTAGGCTGGGCAGGATTTCTTCTACCTTTTCAAGAGCCATTTCGTAGCCGTCGGCGATTTCAGATGGCGTGAGACCCTGAAATCATTGGTTTTCATATTTAAATTGTATGTACTACCAAAGGCAGCAAGCAGGAGATTCTTTACAAGCCAAAGAAAGCAATTTCACTAACCATCTTCAGAAGCTCATCAGCCCCCTCAAGAAGTGCCCCAGCGAGAAGAATGACGAAGTTGGTCGAGTCACCAACTTCCTGTTCTTGCATCTGAGACGCCAATACCATTATCTTCGCTGCTGGATGTTCCACCTACGATACACATACTCTTAGCTTAATTCATAGTAATTTACAAACAAAACTTTTGTATCTTATGACTCAACTGACATCTAACTCATTCATGATGGTAGCAGCATCATTGGTTACAAATAGCTTCTCAATGTGATTAACAACCATTTTGTTCATCCCGCAGGGTCCGTAGGCAGATCGCAGGCTCTCAGCGAACTCCTTGCAAGCGGAAATATTCCGGTTGACTGCTTCTTCCACTCCTGAAAAGTGCTGTACAGGAAAAGAAACAATAAATTATCAAATCCAACCTCGTAACAAACCACCATCAACAATATATTTCGAATTGTGGATCCCGATGACTCACCCTCGACCCGTCTTTTAACATTGAGGCAAACCCCGGAGCCTTTGGAACGTGTAAAGCCATGATGATTCACTAGTTTCTTTTAAAAACTAACTATAAAAGTTACTATAAAAGTCACGAATTTCGACAGAATTCGACAGTTTTGATGCAGGTGAGGAGATCAGCGCGTGGTGAGAAGGCGAGATCAAAGAAGATAGATCCTGTCCTGGGCCCACACAGAGACCCACACACACACTGATCCATATTCATTGGGCGAGATACACAAAAGAGGATTCTAGAAGAGAGGAGGATGGAGGATTCTTGTTGCCGGCAGGATTGAGAATATGCGGGAAATTCTAATCAAATAAGTGTGCGGCATGTCTCTTGTGCACATGGACATCTTCCATAGAACTTCACATTCTGTAGTTCACATTGTAAGTTTACTACCACCAAAACATTCCTCTGACTTGGATTTAAAGTTTCGTAAACTGTTCTAAAAATATTCTAGTTGTATTTTGAAAAATTATGAAATTAATTGAAAATATGGACGACAAATCGCCGTTTGAGAAGGTTGAGGAAGCTAACTTCAGAGCCAATAAAGGGAAAGGAAAAGGACGCAAAAATGGACAGGGATCAAAGTTCATGGCGAAAGCTAAGAAGTTTGCAAAACAAGGACGGCTTGGGAGAGGTTTTGAAATTGATAAGGATACGTACGACTACTTTTTAAGAGTTTTGGAGCTGTCCAGGAAAAATGAATTTGAAACTGACGAGGATCGAGGTAAGCTTTTTGATTGTTGTAATATACTTAAATGGTTTGTGGACATTGTGGATTCTTACGAGCCCTTTAAACCAATTATCTACAAGAAATGGTTAGTGTTCGAGTTGCTCATGTTGCTTAATTTATTTTTAGAGTCTTTCATCGTAAATTCGTTCATTCAGACTGAGGGAAACGAGGTGAACTACTCCAGTAATCAGATGACGTCAAGAGTTCTGGAATCTCTTTTACCATCCGCGAATGAAGAAATTTTGATTCGATTTACATTTGCTTTCTCTGAATCCTTGAGGACAATTTGTCCAGATCCATTTGCATCGCATGTGTTGGAGAAGCTTTTAGAAGTTACATCGTCTGACAAATGGATTCAAAGCGCACAGCTTAACGAGTGGTTCCGGCAGACAAGTCAATATATTTTGAACAATTTTGAGGAATTCACGTTTGACAACTACGCGAATCACGCTATGAGGAAAGTGTGTCAGTGTTTGAGTGGCTTGGTTGTACCATCTGGACAAGGAATGTCAGCGGGGAAGGCTGGACCGACAGAAAGTAAAGAAGCTCAAAGCATTTTTGGCGAGAGGCAGAAGAACCCAAAGAGAGAGGAAATGCTGCGAAGTTTTTACCAACGATTCATGGATTGGCCTCAGTTTTTTGATTTGTTTAAGAAAGAATTAACTTGCGGGTTTGTTCAGAGCTTGCTGAAGAATTATCATCGATTAGACCCTGAGGGAGTTCAAGGGGGAATTGACAAGACAGTCAAAGCACTTGGTGACAGATTAGATTTGACACAGACTTTGATAGCTAATTTACACACTAGGACAATTGAAGTTTGCTTGAGTCTGAGTAACAAAACGCGTTGGATGAGTATCTACAAAAAGTTTTTCCAAGATGAACTGATTAAACTAGGGCTCCATGAGAAAGGCATTTTTTGCGTGAAGAAATTGGTAGAGAGTTGCCCAAATAAAGAAATGGTGAGTTGGGCATTTTTAATGTTTGGTCATGTAACTCTGATTTCATAGTTATTGAGTCTTTCTATTTGTATTTTTGTAGTTCGAAAAAGTGTATGAGGAACTTGAGACTGCATTTGACCAGCTTTTTAGAAAGAAACACACCTCAGTGTTTGTGACAATAGCGGAAGGATGCAAGAAATTTCAATCTAAACAGCATCCATTTATTATCGCGTCGTCATCTATGATCGAAGATTCCGGCGACAACGTTGGAGATAGCGGCAAATCCAAGACGGTAAAGGAACAGTCAAACTTCATTTTACTTATGGCGAAATTCGGCCAGCAATCTCCACTTAAAGACGACGGCACCCCACTATTCCTCACCGATCTTAGCGGAACAATGGTACTTCAGAACATGATGGAGTTTCACAAACCTCTCAAGGTATACACGAAACAATATTGTTTACTCATATCTCTCATCTAGTTTAGTTAGTTGTTGTTTAATACAAACTAATTATTGTTTAATTTAATTATAAACAGGTAATCACAAGTTTGATTGAGATGGACGAGAATGACCTTGTAAAGTTGACTGTCGATCCCAAAGGAAGTCACATTTTGGATAGCTTTTTCAAAAGTTCTACGATTGGGGATAAAAATAAGGATAAGTTGTTAAATAAGCTTTCGGTAAGTAATAATCGTACTGGTATACTGAATGAATTATATGTTTCTCGTGAATTTATTTATAAGATTGTTTTCACGTCTAGGAAAATATGTTTCTACTTGCTACTAATAAGTTTGGATCAAGAGTAATTGATACAATGTGGGCGTGGGCTGACAACAAACGAAAAGGCGCAATTGCAGCCTCGCTATGCAATAAAGTCACCCAATTGGGTGCTAACCAGTACGGCAAGTTTCTTTGCGAAAAGCTTGCTCTCCGAGCATACAAACACGACCAGTCTGAATGGTTAATGGGACTAAGCAAGCTACATAAGCGCAAGGATGAAATATTATTACTGGCTGATGAACTGGGCCTTACTGAATCTTCGGCAAAACGACCGAAGAAGAATAAGTCAGTAGGTGTTGATGCTGATGGCCTGAAGGATGATGCTGTCAAAGTGGAGGAAAAGGATAGTGAAAGTGGTGCTGAAGAACATTCAGTGGGACGAAAAAAGAAAAAAAAGAAGAAGAGTAAGCATCAGGATGAAGATGAAATTGCAGTTGAGCCTACTTCTTTTGTCATCGAAAATACGAGTGAGCCAAGGAAGAAGAAGAAGAGTAAGCGTCAGGATGAAGATGAAAATGCAGATGTTGAGTCTGCTACTTTTGCCGTAGAAAATACTGACGAGCCAAAGAAGAAGAAGAAGAAAAAGAAGAAAGATGAAATCTGTGAAAGTACAGTGGACGAAATGGTACAAACTGCTGAAGAGCATGAAAAAGAAAGAAACAAAAATGAAGACTGTGAATTGTCAGAAAAAGTAAAAAAGAAGAATAAACGACGAGTAGACATGAATGAAGAAGAAGAAGCCGAAGATTCGGAAATCCACGAGCAGCCCAAAAAGAAAAAGAAATCAAGCAGAAGTAGTGTTGGGTTGGGATTTTAGGATCAGACAATTTTGTAGTGGATAACAGCGTACTATAACTTAATTTAGTATGATGACTATTTTCGTGGACTGCTATGACTACCTTCAAACAGATTCGTGAAACAAATAAATATTTAAAATATCTATAAACTTTGATTATTGGAGTTGGTGAGAATGGATGTCATTAGCTGAAAAACAGATGTACGGGGGACCATACCATATTAAAGGATCATGAGTACGGAAACGGAGCCCGTGGAAGAAGAAGTTGGCTTTGGGCACTTCTTGGAGAAAATTGTTAGTCAATTCAACCTTCAATCTGTACAACTTTCAAATGATATCCTGATTTTGCGTAAAAACAAAGCTTAAACTAGGTGGAGGAGGTAGGAGGGGTTGTTTCGAACAGCTTGGTAGTGTGTGTGTTTTCACTCGCACTACAGGTAGTTGGATGGGAAGATTCTATTTTGAACTTGGCAATTCATGTCCTTGTCCTCTTAGCCGTCATGCATGGATATGAACTTAAGACGACGAAACTTCCACCTCAGGATCTTTTCGTATGTTTTCATTAAATAGACCTTCATCTTGAGTATAGTAAAAAAAACATCGCGATCTAACAGAATCTTTTTGACACATAGTTGCGGTTTATAACAGTCATTGCCCTCAATCGTTTATCGTTTAGCTTGGTAAGCCTGATAAGAACACTAACGTTTTTGGAATCAGATGATCTGTCCCAGTACAACACACCAGGGAACCGTGCCATTCTCATGATGATAACCATAGTTGGACAAAATTTCGAGAGTTGGAGACTCATCTCCTTGATAAGATCGTACATTCTTGGATTAATTTTATTCTTCGCACTAGTTCCAATCATAGCCAACTCAATCACCTCAATAATCAGCAGAGTGTCAGGTTAACCAAATAAAGGGAGCAGAGAGCGATTAAGATTTACGTTTTGTCATTCTGAGAATGTGATTCCAAAGATGACCGACCGACCTAGTGATTCAATGAAGCCATCTCATAAGATGAGGAGAGTAAAGTAGGGAAAGTCTCGTTGTTACAAGTTTACAAGACTACCATAGACTAAGGAGAGTCAATGCAAGACTACAAGTACCTGTCTCAATTTCCCCAATAAAGGTCTTTCCTGTTTTCCTTGTACTTTCCCTTAATCTTCCCTCTAGCTTTAATAATTCATGCTGAACACACACTTGAGTGGAAGTAAATGAGGTTCAGTAGGTTTGTCATGCACCATAATAATATTTTACTGTAGTACGGTATGCAAAAATGGTTTGTGAAAGTGTGAATGTGGGTGCTGTTTTGTGAAACCGAGAGTGAGAGGGACTCGGGAAACAACACAACTGCATTACATCTGCAGTGTGTGTAAGTGTAAAGGAGGGCAGGATAGAATGCAAAATGAATGTGAACTTCCAAGTTAACGAGCACTTGCTTGCACTCCCCGAGAAATGGGTAACCGTGTGTGATTAGCCGTTGCTCGGATAGCGTTTGCGTTGTGGTCGTCGGGCATACCACTGTCAACTTTCTCCAAGAAGGAAATTCGAAAGTACTTCCAGATAGTCAGAGCAACATGCACACAACTCTACTTTTACCTTGATCTTTATTTCCCGTTCTTTTGGTGTGGCACAAGCAACAGAGATAGAGATAGGCAGGAATATAAAGGATTCCACTTCTCTAAAGCCTTCAACAAGGCTGTGAAGACTTTCTTTGGTGTGTTAGTACCCACAAACATTAGCCCTCTACTTTAGTTCTCCATCAACTTTTACCCGTGTAAATATTCTCAGGTCTAAGGTAAAGTAATAAATAAATAAAGCAATAAAGAGGTTGACCTTGACTCGGAAGTCGGAAGGAAGGATGATCTGAGACTTTAATAGATTAAGTATTTCATCAAACGGATCTTTGCCAAAAGGGCGAAACAATCTCTCGTGTCAATAGACGAGAGCCAAGATTGGCCGACTCCCAGGTTCTCTTATGGGAGATAAGTAAGGGTGACATTATCACTCTTCGTCCTTCCTGTTATTCCTGTCTAACAATACATATAGCATATACCACGTAACGAGAGATATTAATACAAAACTATGTATAAACTCATATATCTATGTACACACCACTTTGTAGTTAGTTAAAGCACACATGACAGTGGAAACATTGAACAACTCGTTAAACAACAATAAATCTGAAGGTACGCTGTGGTAGAAGATTACGGAGAGAGAGATCTCGATTATTTAAAGATTTCTAACCTTGCGTTGCATGAAATTCCAATATGACTCATACGGACGATAACTTTACCATAGGAAATTTTCTACGAGTTCGAATCTTCGAAAACACAACCAATTCCTGTATGCATTCTAATGGAAGTAACAGTGAAAAGCACTTTTGTGATTAACGTGAAATATAAACTAAAAGGAAACCGATATTAATATATTATCAAGATGGCAAGTGACTCGTCTGACGAAGACTTTTAGAAGAATCGAAGCTTTGTTCCTTCTTCTTGGCAATTTGAATTGAGGATGCAACAACATCGGCAGAGTGTAGTTTAATAGATCTATGCTACATATACAGACTTGTTTCTTCATTGTGCAGCAACGAATATTAATTGGAATTGTTTATTAAACACCATTAAAGGTTTTGATAGTTCGTAGCTGAGTTGTATTTTCAAGACGAATGAGGTGTCCATTGAGCTAGATAATAACAGTTGGGGAGGCAAGAAACTTTTATTATATTGAGAGAGTATAAAACTAAAAGTTTTTACTAAAGGATCTCCTGCGTTGCAGATTTAAAAGTCATAAAGATTGTGTTGTAAAAAAATTTTATCCTGGGAAAGATGGAATGAGGAAAGTCTTTTCGCGTACACTTATTAGAATTTAACTCTTCTTTCTAAACTTGTATTGTAGCCTAAAATCTATCTACAGAAATTTTCTACAGAAAATCTAAACTGTTTAGAGTATAACTGGTGTCATTTCTTTAACATAAACAAATCTAAACCTGTAATCACAATAAGACGTCAAATATTCCTACATATTCTGTAGTTTCCATTAGGTTTAGATGAATATAACGCAGGGAATCTAATAAAGGTATAGAGAGGGAGTGACTAGTGGGAGAACCCCAATCATTACTGATAGCTGGATTTCAAAAAGTACCTGCCAGTTCGAATTTTCGAATGAATGACCAAGTCCAAACCTTCACGTGGAAATCAATCGCTTGTGTAAATCATCGTTATCACGCGATTCTCTTGGGAATAATTCGTGCATATATTTTGTAATGTGATTATCATGGTTAACTTATGGTTGACCGAAACTATTGTGAGACGAAATTATTCAAAGGAGTTCAACTATAAAGAACACTAAATCTGGTAAGTTTTGTAAGTTGCTAGTTGTAAGTATAGTCTGGTAATTAGCGCAGGACTTATGCTCGAATTTATTTTTCAATGAGCCCATCAAAACAATTCAATGAAGATGTACAAGGCCTAGTGAGATGATTTGTTAATAATCGATACTCAAAGATGAACTTTCAATGGGCATTTTACATCAAGTGAAGTAATGTTACTTCCTTTAGAAAGGAACTTAAAACCATTCAACCCATCCAGACATAAGATAACCTTGCAGTATCTTATTATGCAAAGGGAATTATGGACGAGCATCACGCGAAATAAGAACCAGAATGACATAACACATCTTATCTTCTGAATGAATCACCCAACAGATGATACATTCGTACTGTAAACTGTTGATATTATGCACATTGGGTAGTGTTTTAGGCATTTGGTAAGCATTAAAACACATATAAGAAGGCTTGAATTCGTCGGGGGTGTTTCATTCAAGATTTCAGCCAATATTAATAGCTATTGTGGTGGTGGTTGTGGTAGTTTCGAAGTTATCAATATCGATGATTTATAGCTTGTACTGAAAGGTTATCGCTAACGCGGCATTGGTGATAAAAGTTTTCTAGTCCTGGATGGCTTTATTTTAATTTTTTTAACAAAAAGATTCTTTCTTTCGATGGAATTGAATAAACGATAAGTATTTTCAATTAAAATGTTAAATCCCAACATTCACAACTAATGGTATATGAAATTCAAAGACAAAAATGTAAATGATAAATGGTTGTTCGTGTTTATAAAACTGCATTCAGCAAGTTCTATTAGTTCCTGCACATGACATGCTTTCGTTCAATTCGTTATACATGCAATTTTGGCAGTTTCGCAGAGAACAAGTCAATGGAACTATAGAAATGTTCACAGTTCACACAGTGATTGATGCACTATGGTTTGGTGTCAGAGATGACCTACATGGTCTTTATCATTCATTCATCGTCTTATCCTTCCTAATTAATAATTACATGCCACTTCAGACTTCCACGGACATTATTGGACCCCTACACACACACACACCACACACACTATATCATGTACAAATTTATAATGTAAAGACTTGATGATCAAATGGTCGGTGGCAGTCGCGTTGGTGTGCGTGGTTAGTCCGTTATAGGTCCCTAGAAGTTGCTGACCAACTGAATTATTTCTCGCTCATATAATCGATTAATAATAACTGCAGTACTATAGTTGTTAGAATTTTGAAGCCACGGTAAAAGTTTAGCCACTGAAATTGGTCAGCAGTAAATTCGGTGGTTCGTGGGTTTTCGAATTCTCCGTGAAGTCATTAGATTCATGTGTGTTAAAGATTCAAATTGAGACTTGGCTGTGCTGTACTATATACTACCACTACCATATAAGAAAGTATATGGGCGTCTGAATGGATTAACAACATGCGGAACAAGAAGAAAGATTTATTAGTGGGTAAAGTTAAAGAAACTTAAGTGTGTACAATGGAAATCTCTTCTAATCTCGTGGGCTGTAAATCTCGAAATGAGTTCACTCGAGGATTGTTGGGAAGGCGGAAGGAAGTTGGAGAAAGGAAGCCCAGTAGACTTGCGTTCGCCTTCAAGACTTGCAAAGGTACAGAAAGCTGTATTTTCCAGAAAACATTGAGATTTATGAACGGGAATCTTCTACCTGAGGTCATGTCATGTCAAATTTGAGTTAGAGTCGCTCAATGCACAACACGCAAGTGGGAGAAGAAAGCGAGAGATCATTTGTGGCGAAAAGTACAAGATGAGCCTGTCTGGTGAAATGGCGTCATAGCGTTCATTGTATGCTGGCCACTCCGCGTGTAGGACGAAGCCCTTGTGTTTTTCAGACGCACAAAGAACGGTTGTTTAATGTTTCAGTGGATTCGGAGGTTTCTGTGCATTTTATCCAAACATATTGTTGTAATAGGAACAAGTTCTAGGGTAAAAGCAAAAACGGTCACGCCATTCCTCCTTTGTTATCCTAGTGATTAAGTACGCAGTCCGTAATCAGAAGCTGGTTAGGTTAGGGTTGTTAAGTAGTTCCGGATAATTGTGTAGATTACAAGAGATTTTTTGAACTTTAAGGATAATTTTCTCAATGAAAAGTTACCCCTTTTTAGGGTCACATGTTGTACTACGTTTGAAGCAGGGCAAACAAGGCTTAAAATCGTACGTATTGGTTTAAGTCTTAAGTATACCATAGGAACTATGAACCTCAGTAAGTGTCGGAAGTAGAAGCGGTGTGAATCCTGGTCTAATGGGAGTGCCTTGTATGTTTGCAGAGTGGATTCTAAGGGGACGTGTGGGGGGAGGGGTGATGAGGAAGGGGAGACATGGGGAAAGTAGTGTGGGTGGCACGACTCCCCTCACGACGACGAACACGACGAGTGTGTCCTCGGAGTCTATAGGGGCCGAGGAGGGGGTGGCTGATGACTCCAGTAGTGGAAGTAGTAGGAGTAACAGTCGTTCCAGCGTATGTAGGAGTGGTCGAGTCTCATCTGGCCCCCGCAAGACAAAGAGGAGCCACAACAAGCGACGTAAACCAGTGCGCCACGCTTCCACCACAGACACTGATGAGAATGGGTCGGACATCACTTCATCCACTTTGGAAAGGGAAGCTCCTGATGGGGGGTGGGGGTGAGTTGACATTCATTTCTTCCTGAGTGTTAAGTGTAATATTATTATATTGTGTACTAATATATAACTGCAACTTAGATGGGTAGTGGTTGGAGCAGCGTTCTTCGTGAACCTCATAGCAGACGGAGTAACCTTCTCATTCGGTGTCTTCTACTCAGAATTCTCAGATGTATTTGGAGAGAGTAAAGCTACAACAGCGTGGGTTGGAAGTCTTCTGGCAGCAATGCCTTTGCTTTCAGGTCCCATTGCATCCTCCCTCACTGACCGCTTTGGATGCAGAAAGGTCACCATCTGCGGAGGACTTCTTGCTGCTCTTGGCTTTGTTCTTTCTTCGTATGCAAGTAAGTTTTTATTAGAGATTAGAGAGTAATAAGTAATTATGTAATCACATCATCACTTATCATTGTGTCATAAGCATATGTGTGTGATTCAATGAGAATTTGCGTATTTGTAGCGTCAATCTATATGCTCATGTTGACGTTCGGTGTGATAACGGGATTCGGCCTTTCGTTATGCTACGTGGCTGCAGTTGTGATAGTCGCTTATTACTTCGAGAGGAGGCGGTCGCTCGCGACGGGATTGTCTGTGTGTGGGGGTGGCATCGGTACCTTCCTCTTTGCGCCTTGGACCGAGTACTTGATAAGTTAGTTCTGCTTCTGTCCTTTATTGAGCATACGTTGTGGTAGAGGTTCCTTTAAACCTTATGTTACTGACTACAGGAGAGTATGGATGGCGAGGAACAACGCTGATTCTTTCAGGAGCGTTTCTCAATCTGTGTATCTGTGGAGCCCTCATGAGAGACTTAGAATGGACCAAGAAGAGTAGCAAGAAACGGGAAAAGATTCTTCAGAACGAACATGACTTTAATACTCAAGCTCAACAAAAGTAAGCCAGCGTTTCACGTATTACTTCCTTGACTTAATGACTAATGAGGTTAAACGTTACCCTGTGTATATTCACAGCCTTCTGTTGGGGGAAGGTGCTCCCCACTCGCTGGATGGGAGTGCCTCACTCGCCCTCAAGAACGAAAGACTGTGTAACTCTGCGCTGTGTATCCCCACGTTTGTAAGAGAGCAGGAGCGTCGGAACTCACGGAGGATTAGGTATTTCAGTAATAACTACGGAGGGGACGATAAGGTGCCGAAGGTCACTGCCCCGACTCCAAAAGCATTTGAGGAGAACTTAAAGACACTGGGGAAAATAACCCCAGAGGCAACTGAGAAAGACACGAAGGAAGAAAGAGACTCCAGTCCCCTCATAAGCGAAGTCCTTCCTGTGGGCAACGGCTTTGTTAGGAAAGTTTCCTCTTCGGCCCTGGGAGACGGGGCTACCTCCTTCCCTCTTTCTTCCAATTACTTTAGAACTCACAGCAATAATTCTACTAGTAATAATTTGAGTGGGTTGAATTCCCCTAATGGAGGTGCGATGGTTGAGACCAACGGTTATGCAGGAGGAACTCTTCCAGAACCGACTGCGCTCCAAAAACAGCAGGCCATGAAGAATTATGTCGTTCATCACACAAGGTACGTAATGCAACAAGACCATGGGGAGCCTGATACTGGATAGTAACTGAGTTTTGATGATATTTCATTGTTGCAGAAATTGGTCCGGGTGTCAAAGACATTCGCTGACCTACAGAGGAGCGGTGTTGAGTCTCAAGCGCTACAGACTTCGACCTGCGTCTTCATGCCCTGACATTATTTCAGTAGCTACTGCTGATGACAAAAATGGTCATGTAAGTTGAAGGAGAAGAGGATGTTGGGGCTACTGGCTGGATGGATAAGCACATTTCGATTATTTTGCAGGAATGGAAGGCAGTGCTTTCAGATATTTACATTTGGCTGCGGGGAATATTTGCATGGGAGAACTTGACCAACACCAGGTTCCTGTTATTCATCATGTCCAACTTTCTCCTATATATGTGGTGAGTTAGTGAGTTCATTATGACATGTGTGATACCAGAGATGAATTGAAGTACAAAATGAATTACGGTTATAGGTATGACATTCCGTACGTGTTCTTATCGGAGTCAGTGACCAAGTATGGCTACACTAACCAGCAAGCATCCTTACTCACTTCTATCTTTGGAATAAGCAATGTGTTTGGAAATGTAAGCAAGGATTCCCGTGTTTAGAGCATTCACTTGACATTTCTTATTATTACTTGACATCTATCAATCTCTTATTATTAGTTTTGGTAACTTCATTTAAAAATCCTTCTGCAGGTATTTTTGGGATACATCGGAGACAAGAAGTGGGCTAACTCAATAGTGGTGTATGGAGTGTGCATATCCATCTGCGGATGCGTGACAGCGTCGATGCCATACTTCGAAGCGGTCAACTACTTTTCCCTGGGGACTGTTTGTGGCCTATTTGGTGTCATGATAGCTGCTAACTATTCCCTCACTCCAGTCATTCTAGTCAAGGTATAATTTCTTCATGTATATGTATGGATGGATTGCGGTATAATATGGAATACTATCCACTAACGAGATATGCACTAATACAGGTCGTGAGTCTTGAAAGATTCGCCAGCGCGTATGGTTTGCTACTACTTGTTCAAGGTGTGGGGAACCTTGTCGGACCTCCTATTGCCGGTATGTCAATTTGAGTTTCTTGTAGTGGAAGTGATGTACAAAACCATGTAATTTTCTCAGGGTTTCTCTTCGACTGGACAGGAACTTGGCTCTGGTCATTTTTAGTCGCTGGAGGAGGAATTTTTGTCTCGAACTTTTTTATTCTAGCTCCGATTTACAAAAGAAGTGAAGAAGACGAGAAAAGTCAAAGTAGTGTGGGACGTGGTGACGAATGCTAATGCTATTTCTGCTTCCGCACTTCATAGCTCATACTTGAACTAAACGAAGGAACGTGAAAGTAGAAAGTAGAAAGCTTTACAAAAAATGAACTTTCTCATAATCTTATTCAATGATCAGATTCTACTTGAGAACTCAATTCTTTTTAAAGTACCTAACTCTCGCTTGTAGCATTGTAATAATGAATTCTCGTTGTGTAGGTATAATTATATAGCTTGAAATCTTTGAATATAAGCGTTTAAGCGTCGCTCGCAATAATCATTGATTGCACAAGTATGCACACCGTACTTTAAACATAACTCTGGAACTTGTAAAAAAGTGAAGCGAATACATTTGGAAAGGGCAGGACAAGTGCGAAAAGTCCAGAATTTGTATGAGAAACTAAGTGATACTTAAATCATGTAGTTATTTTGAATGTTAGAAGGATGAAATGTAGGTAACTATTTTGATCTCAGTATAGTGGTATCATCGTCATCATCTAGGAATGTATCAAACGTGAGAGTGTGATAAAATTGTGAACGAAATATCGAATAATGGTATGCGAAATATTTGAGAGGGAGTAGCAATGAGTTTGGCAAATATTGACTATTGAATACTCAACAGACGAAAAGAAGAATATAAGACGAGACAAGAAGAAGACAAAACAAATTGGAATTCTAGTTTTGTCTAAAGATGGAATTTCGAGCTCTAGTGATCTAATTAACTTGTGGATGACACAGCAATACCGTACCTTGAACGTAAATATTAAATTCAAGTGAATTTCAAGCTTCACGCAAAAAATGTTCGATCACTTACGCTAAAATTATATTAAATCCATAAATACATACAACACATACGCAACACGAATGTAAATAAATTAGGTTAAGTTTTACATCAGTCTGGTTCTGGTAACTGCAGTTTGATGAGTTAATCTCGCTATCGTCGTACTCGTGTAATAATAGTGTTTGGAGTTTTAAATGACAACCGCTAAATGTTCAATTATATATTATTGTAGAATTATTATTACATAACTTCGCATGCTGTATTACGTGGACGGATTACTGCACATATGCAACCTTTTAAGAGAATACGGGGAGAATTCTTAAATTAATTGACATATAAATGTGTGCTTCTACTCCGGCGTAGTGTGATTTAAATTTATTTATAGCTTTAAATTCTGCAGCAACCAATAATGTGAATAATGTGATAGACACCCTTGTGTTTTACACTTGTCATTTATTTTATACGCACTTGCGGAGAAACGATACCCGGACCCCGACATGTATGAGCAAATACAAAGTTCCCTTAATAAATCATTTTGGAATTGGAAGATTATAATGATTCAATCTGGGCTTATTTATTTGTTTAAGTACGTAGGGAGCCCGAAGAATTGGCCAGTTATTCCCAACATATGCTGAGAACCAATTAAACAAACATTATGCAATTGTTGAAATCAATGCCAAAACAGCTTCGAACAGTCGTAAAGTTTTTTTAATTAAGAACCTTCAATGGAGTCTAATACACATTTCGATCCTCGCTCAACAAATAGAGCCTCACAAAAGGGAGTTAAGGGACTTCTAAGTGGACTCAACATCAATCGATCATAAAAATATCTTATCGAGCGCACACCAATACAGTTAATTTGAGTACATCATTTTTCAATTCAATTGTCGTTCTTTAAGTATTAAATAATAACAATATTATGGGGGATAGAAACGATAGAAAAAAGATCCAACGCGACTTCTACTCGTACTGAGGAAACTCTGTGTTATACATCAGTTCCATGATCTTCACCTGCAACTGCATGGCCCTTGCTTTAGGCATATTTCTCATGTGAGCAGCGATGGAGAGACAGAATAAGTCGTAAGCGTCATGTTGCGCTTCTAACATTGTCATCCCTGCAGCTCCTTGGGAGGGAGACATGAGGTACTCTTGCACATCTTCCGTCTCCTCCTCTTCCACTTCACTCCCATCCACGGCTTCCACTTCTTGCAAGTTTTTTGAACTTCTCCTTTTGCTACTGGAGGACCCTGCGTCTCTAAAGGTTCCTTTTCCTGTTGTAGAAGGACCACCATCTTGTTCAACCACCACATGTGGTCTACTGCTGCCACCACTGGTAGTAGTACTTTGTTGACCTCGAGTTTCAACGCGACGCCTCTTGGCTCCGTTTTCAGGTCCAGTCGTCCCCGACGATGACGCAGACTGGACATCCCTTTTTTCGCTACTGCGAGTGACAGACGGAGCAGCCTTTAACGTCGGAGGGTACGAAGGTACGTATATCTTGACTTCAGGTTCCTCAGTCTCTGCAGTTATGTACGCACCATCCTCGTACTCGTTATCGTCGCCATCCCCACCTTCGTCCACGTATAGAAAACTATTCGACGCGGAGTCATAATAAGACTCCAAATAAGAACTGACGTCTCCTTGATGAGAATCGTTTTGTGACCTTAAACGCAATCAACAATAAGAATCTTTAAAACATAATCGTGGAGAGAAAAACGATTGAATGCGCTTGAATTAAACTCTAACTTACAGGCCTTTCTTGTCCGCCAGGTCAGGTTCATCTGGCCCGTAAATAATGTCCAGGAATTTGAGCTCATTGTAGTAGACCCAGGGTCTCGCAGGTTTGCCCATGCGAATAAGTTTCTTCCTTTTGACGAAATAGTCCCTTAGACTCACCCATTTCTTCATACACCAAATCTCTGTTAACAAAAAACAATAATACTGCTTTTAGTACGATAACAAAATAACCACCATAACATTAAGATGAGGTTTACGTGGCTGTTCAAATTCTTCGGCTATTTGTCTCCAGGCGGCTTGTTTTGCAGTGACATTCCTAAAGTTCTCATCATCAGGGTTGTAGAGATAAGGGACTGTTTGAACACGACGGATGAATTCAATGATGTACTCAGGTCCATAAACTTCAGTTTTAGGTTGGATAGATCCTTCCCCACCACCACCTCCTCCTTTGGCAGAAGGAGCATCGCCGGATTTGGCCGAATTGGAGGAAGTAGGTTGTGTGGGAACATCTTCATTATCGTCTGAAGGTCGGTCGTCGTTGTCACTATGGTGGGTGTTTTTCCAGTTGTCCATTTTCACGTCCGTGGACTTCCAAGTGTCCATTTTCATTTCGATGGAAGAGGTAGAAAAATGGGTGGATGGTGACGGAGTTGTGGCGTTGAGCTTTGCCGGGCGCCAAGGGAAGCCAATGGTGGCGTGTGTGGTGCATAATGGAGGCGGAGAATAGTCACGTTCACAGCACGTCAAGTGCAACACATACACACTACACACACTGCTGCTGTGGATGTGGATGGACGGTGGATGAGAAGAGCATTCATGAGACACACAAAGCCCCACACGCACTCACCACCACCGATACGGTGATTACCACATGGGGCACTCTGAAACTGACACCTTAAACTCCCATTTACTGCGCATTGCACTTTCATTCAACTTTATTATTTTGTATATCTACTTTTCGGGCTTATCTGCTCGCTTAATGTTTAAATGTGTACATGATTTATTAAACACCAGAGCAGGGCAAGCCGTATTTTGAAACAATTTAATTTTACTCCTTACGCTATGTTTCCTAACACAATTTATTCATTTACATTCAAGACGTCGATGTATTATATCGTCTATGTATTACAGAATAATCGAATATTAGTATTTGAACGTATTTACTGCTATCAACTATTGCATCTATTTACAGTACATGCAGTTGCAGTACATTTTATGTAAAATAATCCTTATGCAAAACTATAAATTCTCGTAGTTTTGAGACGTTGTGGTCTTTGTAGTATTTGAATTATATTCAAGAATCTGCGCACATAAATTTAGAATTCGTTAGATTTAACAACAAAGAATTTAAACCGATTGTACAATAATTTGAACATGAAATTTCAGAGTTCAAGCTTCTCCCGGTTGAATGACAGGACAGAGTCTGAGTACGAAGATGCAGAGGCAGTATGACCTGAAGCACGACGTTCAGTTATTTTTAAGTCACGTAGAAATCAGGAGACTCGCTGTAATAAGAAGGAAATTAAGTTAAAGAAAAAGCAAAGAATAGAAGCAAATGGTACGCATAAAGGCACACGCATACGTAGCATAAACTGAAAGCAAACTGACAAATAGAAATAATCTTTTACGTATCTTAGGTAGTACTTTACAATATTACAATGCTGTTAAGCAATCTTTCAGTCTATCTGTAACTCGTTACAAACTTAGCAGGCTTACTCTTTCTTCTCTTCATCTCTGAGTGGAGAATCCCACTTCAGGTGAACTTCTGGAGTAAAATTCGAAATTCGGACATGAATAGCTTGCAATTTCTCCAGCTTCGGGGGGATCGGGCAAACCCGGTACGTGACTTCATCTCCTTGTCGAGGGACATACTCTCCTTCAATGCTGTGAAAAACAAAGCCATCCATCCTTAATAATACTAACCGGAAAATCAACCCCAATAATCATCTCATCTCACTTACTCTGAAATATGTACGAACAAATCAGCTCCGCCTCTTTCGCTTACAACAAAGCCGTGTCCTTTGCTTCTGCTGAAATATTTTATGAATCCTCTCTCAATCGGATTATCCATTGCTCTTTCATACCTGCGAATGAGACAATCTATTATTAGCTCATATTTAACACCTACACCCACTACAAAATTATTGAACTCACGTGGAATTTGTTCGTGTCCGTTTGGTGATAATCGGTGAGGGAATATGCAGTCCCAATCCCCCTGGAGAAGACGCAAGAATCGGACTCTGACAAGGGGTTGTCTTCGCCCCCCTTGGAATGGGAAGTGGTTCTGTCATGACAGGTTTCGGCTGTCCCAAATTAAGTTCAGGAAATACAGGACTTGGTCCAATCTGCGGCTGGGATTCCGAAGCTTCCACCATGTCCAACGTCCTCCGGTTATCTTCCGCGTCCATCCTTTTGATGAACAACCTTTTGTTATGATTCCTCAGCACTTCCATCGTATTAATCGCATGACTTTCGCCACCAAACTGACATACCTGCTGCGTGTTAGCTCCTCTGGAAGAACGAACTTGTTGACTTTACGGCGCAGAAAAACTTGACTATTATTGTGCTCTACGCTGTATTGTGCGGAGTTCTCATGTCTTGCCAAAAGCTCTATAGGTATCTCGGAATACGGGAAAATGGGAATTGTTTACATGTGCTAAAACTGGTCCAGCAAAAACATACCCTCACACTCTCACAGTCTTATATTGTGCAAAAACAAATTCCTCTTTAGGTAGGTATGTCTCGTAGTCTGGAAGGGTATGCCCAGAATGCCGAAACCCACGAGTGTTAGTGCGACACACGACCGACAGCTCTCGCCGTGTATTTGTTTGTTTGCAACTGGAGAAAATTGTAATGGAAAAGATAGGGGAACAAGGAAGAGCGGCAAATGTAAGGTTTGAATTTCAATCTCTCTTTAGCCATCATGTTCTCCTATTGCAGAAAAATATAAGCTGCGAGTGCTGCAACTGGAAGTGTGCAAGTGCAGACAGAACTTGTAAACAATACTTAATTGCTTTTGATGTGGTGAAGTGGGTAGTAGGAAGTTAGGGGACCATGGACCAGGTGCTGGACTTGACCTGGACCGAATGGCACGAATATGTGTTCCTTGGAGTGGACGCGTTCCTTGCAGCATTGCTGTATTCTATTTACCGTCGGAGGGGACGGATTATTAAAAATATTACGGTTAGTTATGTCATTATGTGTGAATGCGTACAATAGTACATATGGAAGTTTTTATTGTGGTTAATGGATGGGTTTTTGATGCAGGAAGCACCGACATTGTCAGTTGGAACGGAGCTGAAGGAGTTGTTGGATGGAGTGCCAAATGGAGAAGTGCCGTTTGCAGTTATCAGGGGGAAAGTTACTGACTTGGGTCAGACTATTGAAAGCTCGTCAGGACTTAAAGCTGTGATGCAGGTGGTTACCCTTAATGAACATAGTTATCGGAGATCTGCGTGGAATCATTGGTAAGTTTGAATTTCACGGAAACTGACCTTATATGCCTTGATTGAGTGGTATTTTGTCATGAAATTTGAATATTATGTAGGGGAGACAATGTAAAAACGCTTCATCAAGCTCAGAATGCCGTTCCATTCGCCCTTAAAAATTTGACTAAAGTCGGGAAGCAGATTCTAGTCGAAATTGACAATCCCTTTGAGGCGGAAGAAGAGAATTTGTTTTTAACCGTAGCGACTTCTTTTAATCCATCTGCGTCTTCCGTTGCATCTACTGTCTTGGGATTTTTCACCGGAGTTGCTGTCAGAGGTGTTGAGCGAACGGAAGAAGTTCTTCCGGTTGATAGTATTGTCACTGGGATTGGAAAGCTTGTTAAAGATTCTCCTAGTGGGCAAATAAAATTAGTTCCTCCCAAAGATAATGGAAATTACAAGTTCATGCTGAGCACTCTTCCAGTTGAAAGTAAAAAATTATGTCCTTCCGGATAGTCAAGTTATCAATTTCAATTTTAATCAATGGTTGTTGTACATTTTCAGGTATAGTAAAGAAACTGGAAGGTAGAAATACGGTTTTGAAAGTTGCCATTTTCGCAGTAGCGTCTGTTGGAGCGATTGTAGCAGCTCGACGGGCAAGAGCCTGGTGGGCAAAGAGAAGGCTGACCCAAATGCGAGAAGCAATCATCAGGGAACGGACCAATGTGGATATCGAGGGACTGAGTGACATTCAGATTTGCACAGTGTGCCTTCACAATCCCAGGGAAATTATTTTAATGAACTGTGGCCACGTTTGTGTGTGTGCGGATTGTGTTTTACACCTGAGGGGAAAGTGTCCAGTTTGTAGGAGTCCCATAGCCAATACACACCCAGCTTACATCGTTTAATGACACAAGAAATTCCCACCAGTGTATATAATAGGTCAGTAATAAAGCGTAACAAAATTCCGGACGATTGAATCTTCTGTTTTCAATTTATCATTATTATCATCCATCCACATAATTGGTTTTAAAAGGAGAATTGCGTTGATAATTCAAAGCATTTTTATCTGCAGATATTATTTCTAGAGGGCATAATTAAATTTCAATCTAGCTGGTAAGAATGGAACAAGTCGACTGGATTTGACAAAACGAGCAGCAATATTTCGTAAGACATTTGTGAAATTCTTGTTCTTAGTAATTAGTTGGTAATAATGATAATGACTGTGTTATAACCTAGAACTAGAATTTTACGTTTAGAACTATAATTTCATCTACCTTTTAAAGCCAGCAAGCTCTTAAAGGTCTTCAAATTATTAACTATGAAAAAACATAAGCCATCTTCTCTTTGTCTTCTTCTTTCTTCAAAAAAAACTTAATTGCTGATTGAGATTGAGACTGGAGACTGACAGAGTCAAATAAACTTACGTAGGGAATTTATATCGTCGGTGCTTGAATCTCATGCACAATGCACACAGACACAACAAGATGACTTTTTGCACATTTTAATTCATTTCCACCTGTGGGTTTTTTGGTGGGAAAGTAGAAAGTGGCAGTGAAAGGCGAGCGACTTCCGGTGGCGGTTGGCGGGAACTCTATGAACTTTCCTTTTC
>JAQGAB010000056.1:0-52988 GCA_034696565.1 Isotomurus graminis
AGGACACTAATTTTCAGGCACAAATGGCTTGGCAAGTCCAGCTAGTTTTCTCTTCAAGGTGCCTTGAATTATGAGAAAAGAATGGTAAACGATAGTAGGCAAGGAAATGGAGGAAGGGAAAGCAAGGAGATCCGTTCGTGGATTCAATTAATGCAGAAAAATGAACGCGTCCAAATAGATGTTTGCGTAAAACGCCAGCTTTAAAGAGCTTAATTATTATTATTCTTTCATTAAAGAGGATGAAGAGTAGTCAAGTTTTTACGGAAGCGTAAACAAACTAATTGAAAACTCACAAGTGCAATAACTCACTGTCAGACACACGATGTGAATAACGAGTCATGAAATGAAACCATACTGCTTCACATCTTCTGCAATTACTTTATGTAAATCTCCAACTTTTCCTACTTAGAACATGAAATTACACTTAAGACATTGTTACCACGAGACAGCTATCTTCAAGATTTCACTAAACGCCACAATATTCTTGTTTGCATGTGTAACTTACCCCTCTCCACATTCATATATGCATATTCTTACTCAAGACGATTAAAATAATGTCAGTTTTCTTATGTTTCTCAGATTATTCGGAAACACCGGCTACTGTGCAGCATGTTCCAAGGTTATACCAGCGTTTGAAATGGTGATGAGAGCTAGAAATAATGTTTATCATCTCGAGTGCTTCGCTTGTCAGCAGTGCAATCATCGGTGAGTATTTTCCACTGTTGCATTCCCTCATACAATTCATGTGTGTGTGGGAAAGCACCAGCAAAATTAAACCCATCTTATTCATTTCCTAATATGACGTGTTTGTGTTGGCTTTCACTCGCAGGTTCTGTGTGGGGGACCGATTCTATCTCTGTGAAAATAAGATACTTTGTGAGTATGACTACCAAGAAGTAATGGTTTTCGCGAACATGTCTTACAGCCCTGGGAATCTTGCCTTGCTAAGAAAGTAAGTGGGTACATCATTCACGTTCAAACTTGTCGAGGAGACTAATAATGACGTTGTACATTTGATCTTTGTCAGTGGGGGAGGGGACTCCAACTCAACGAGACCGAAAACCAACAACAGCAATGGGACTGGTGCTGTATTACCCAACGGGAACAGTAGTCTTTCACCAAAACTTCAGTCGATAAATTCGACACCTTCGGTGTTAAACCACAATCATAATCACACTCAACCCATTCAAAAGACTGTTGCTTAATTAAGAAAAGGAGAGTCTTAATTTCGCAGGAATTCATTCATGCAAATGGGTGGATCATTCACACTTACAAATATACATTCTCCTCATGAAGAATACTCTCAACTCTCAAGGCAGCTCAACCAATGCAATCTTCCAAATTGGATACACACACAGACATTATTTGTAAAGAACGGCAAATAAAAAACCAACATGGAAACAAGCAATCCACCACTAACCTAACTTACTTGAAGAAAGGAGTGCCAACAATTCGTGTTTGACGTTGGAATGTCTCTATTTATAAATACTTTCTATGTGCTTTACAAATTAATTTATCAGTTCAAACTACTGCAATTGCCCGTCTAAGGACAGTTTGTCGTTATGTATTTGTCACCCAGATTTCATGTACACACACATTCATAAAAAGTAATCTGTACAAATCACGATTGTTTCTTTTGCATAACAGCGAACTGTGGGTGTAATTGTTGCGACTGGAGATGCACTTAAAGAGTGGCTTTCTTTTGAATATTTTAAGTCTTGTGATGAACGCAAGGCGTGTTGCGTGTGGGAATTCTATTGTATACGAGTATCTAGTGGAATGAATTGTCATTGTAAATCTATAACTGCCTAACCTACTAATACCATCATCGAATCCCTATTGAGATTATACGTGTACAAGGTATTGTAAACCAACAAGGCGTGCAGAGAATAAATCGTTTTTATATAACCGAACTCACTCGGGTCTACATATTCCATGTTTATTCATTATTCTACGTAGCTGCAATATCTGTAATGTTCTCCTCAGTACTTCAAAGTGCTTAATAGGTCGAATTTAAATAAAATCAAACTGCAATTAAACTCACTGTATCAAAATATGATACAAATAGTAATACACCGGTATTTGGTTCATTTAAAAATAACTGGAATCTAAAGGTAGAAATTTTGGTGTTTAAATCATTTTACATATTGCGTGGGGGACTCACGGCTTACACTTGGCATGAAATCTGTGTGCCCAGATGCTTTAAAAAGTGAGATTCTTTGCAGAAAGCAAGAAGAGAGTAGCTGTTTTAATATTGAGTAAACCGTAGAGCTAGTAGAGTGTACAAATTACGAAAGTGTTCAGTATAACAAGTGATGAGAGAAATGGGACGTATAGTAGGATAAGTTAGGAAGCTCCGTAAGGAAAGGGAAGAAGATCAAAGGATATTTCCCGTAAAATGATAAGTTTTTGTAGTCTTAGCGGAACTATTATTGGAATAAGAACAACGGTGAACATTCCTAAGAAGAGAGGGTATGATTAGTGGGAGAGAGTGTGGAAAATTGATTAGAAAGAGAGTGAATGGATGTTTGAATAGGAAGAGATTTGTTTTATGATACGGGTAGTGGAGAGACCACGGAATTAATGACGAGAATAATAATTGAGTTTGTGGATTATTGGAGGATCTTTGAGTATGTCTAACAAGTTGAGGTTGAGTGAGGAATTGAAATTAAGAGAGAGAAGACGAAGGAAGTTGGTTGGACAGGGTTTTAAAGAGAAAGTGATTTGACGATGATCGTGGAAGTTGGAGGAATGTGGACTAGGATGACGGAGATAAAAGGAAAGGACATGAATGTCTGGGAAGTTACTCTTCCCTCTCTCTCACTTTACTATAGGAATGTATGCATGTCGGGTTTGATAGGCAATTGCTTGTAATGAAGTTGTAATGGGTTTGATGAGTTGGGAAAATGTAATGATCATTTGGGGAAACATTAAGCAGGATTTCTCATTTAGTAGTGTGCCTCCGGCTTATCCCAAACTCTCTTTTATACGATACCAATGTGGCTTCAGAGATCTTATCCCGAACTTTCTCTCTTCTCCGAACCACCATACATCACCGAACCTCAATCATCTCATTTGCAATCTCTGACAAATGCCGCCCAAAGTCCTTCCTCCCAATTCCTAACTAGCTGATTCTTGATTATTTAACTCGATTGGGAAAACTTACCCGGATCTCACTTTCACATTACTTACAAACTAACTTAGTCCCTCCTTCATTTACTTCATTGTCCCTCTGCTCGATCCCTCAAACACCCACAGATCTACTAACTCACCTTCCTTCTCTTCACGCTCTCCACATGAACTTTCCACTCCACATTTAACGCTCTCCTAAATCCACCCGAACTCCACAAATATTCCTATAACCTCTAATTCCTTTATATACTTACACCACCAACCATTCCTAATTCCAGCTTCTTCAAACTCCAATGTAGTAATGACCACCCAATGGGCCTTTCTTTATCATTGTGAAAAGAATGCTAATAGCAAAAGGGGCCAAGTGATCCCTGGCTTCAGGCAATTATGGTGTTAGTAGTGAAGTAGAAAGATTAAGTCAAAAGAGTTTGTATGTGGAAAGCACACTTGTACAAGTTATAGAGTAGTTGATACCATTTCTCTACTCTTCTACAATTCTACACGAGAGTTCAGGGAGAGCGAGAAACTGCATACTCCTCCGTGTCTACCGTAGCTTTACATTCACCGTTTTAACTGTGGACTCCTCTCTCTTTCTGCTATAATATTATAGGTAACAGCAAGTGCTGTGACAAAATCCCAGCTCTGTAAATCTTTTCCTTTTACGAGAAGTTGAAACAGAGTCGTAATCGGAGGTAATTGCTGTAGAAATGAGCTTCTAACTTATATTTCCTAACCATTTGTCCTCCCTTTTGTTTTATACCCAAGGAGACTAACACAATTAGACTTTGAGTAATGACACTTTTATTCTGAAGACCGTTCTCAAAATGTAACTTTTTATCCACACAAAACTTTCTTTTTCTCAATTATAACCACCTTTCTCCTTTCTCTAAATCTTTGTTTCCCCTTTCTCATTTCTCTCATCCCTTCCCACACTCATCAACTTCAAAGAACACGCGACTTCTCTCACGGAATCGCTACTAATTTTTTCTTCTACTCAAGTCCGCGTACAACTTTCTAATTACCTTTTTTAAATTATTAACCAAACAAAAATTGCTCTTTCATTTTGACTTCCATCAAATCTGAGACTCTCTTACGCTTGTTAGTTTATTTTATATTCCTTCAGTACACTTAACACACCCTTCTTTCCATTCTTAGCCTTATTCCCTCATAATTGAAACTTACGAACAAACTGAACACCATTTCATTACCCTTTTCCAGCTGAAAACTCATTATGAATTCATTTTAAGATGCTCCGCTTAAAATACATCGTAAACAATCCGTTCTTCGCTACTTGAGGAATGAGCAAAGCAACACAATCATTATTTTTCAAAATAGGGAGAAAGCGAGGAGAAAAATCTTATTATTTTCATATTCCCTATAAATTCATCTACAAATGAAGCTCAACTATTTCTTTTATGCGTGGCTAATGGATTCTTTATAAACCTCTCTGGTTCTGTTAGTTGTGTATGTGTGTTCATTTCTTTCTCTTTGTTCTAGAAAGAAGGGTCATTAGTGTGAGTTTTATACTTCTTCCCTGGATAAATCTCTTGGTTCTGATTCTCATACGACTCTCGGATATCCAAACCACTTTAGGACATGTTTACTTTGAAACTTATATACATTATCTGTATATCCTAGCTATAGGCTTACATTAAACAATAGGTGATTCAATTAAATAAAGAAACTCGCAGAAAATCTCGAAATAAGGCTTTAACTAAAATCCCACAGTGTTTTTATTTCCGCATCGAGCTAACGAGTACTCTTATAATGTCCATCATCCGTAATATGATATGAGCTGAGAGTCGAACCTAGTTTTTGATTTCCTGGAGTTTTAACAGCGTATGGCTGAAAAGTGAACCTATTGCACCAGCAACCGTGGCACGTGTTTTCACAATGGAAATCTCGATGCCAACCCCACACTGTGGGATGAAATACTCATCCTCTGTATCAATTATAGCCATCACTTAATGTAAAATGGATATTGAAATCAGATTAGGGATTTAAAAAGATTACGATGAAAAGAAGCTTTTCCCAACATAATTCTAATTCAATAAAAACTCAGTTGACGACTCTTGTCATGTGAAAAGGTTTGGTCATACTACACTGAGCAGCCGTATGCTTTCCTCATCCCTTTAGAAAGTGTAACTGTGTTTATTGATAAAAAGGTCTTCGGTAGCGGTGGGAATAAGTTGAGAGCGTGAAAAAGTCATGAATGAAACTGGGACACATGGAATTTATACGACACACAAGCTTAGGGAGAAGAGGGTCGCACAGTCCACAGTACACACAATACAACTGCGGGTAACTCCACAAACTTGGAGATAAAGGGAGTGCGTTTTTATTCATAGAGGTGATCTGACTCAGAAGTAAGTCCTTCAGATTGCATCTATTACCACAAGCTAAACTAAATGTGGCTTCAAAAATAATTAAAATCCATTAATGTAAAGTGTCGGGTTTAATAAATTGGCGTGTGCATATTTTGTCATTTGATGTGACTTAAAAACGCAACTAAATTTTTTATTCGCTTCAAGGGAGAGACAAGTTGAGTTCCCACTTGTGAGTTGTGACATGACTATGAGTGTTTTTTAGCCTTTTATTTTCAGATGAACTTATAGTTATTAATGTTTTTTATATGCATACATCTTTTCCAACAATATACTAAACAATCTTCGTTTCTTGATCAATGATCTATCGGAAACACACGGTTGGATGAGCAATAATAAACTATGGAGCGACGGTTATCTAAAATTAGCATGATTCTATTCATGTGTTTTTTTTCTTTCATAGAATGCATACTGGCATTCAGCTAATGGAAGGATGGAGCCATTCATCTAGAAAAATGTCAAGGGTGAGAATAATGCAAACAAAAAATGGTGTGATAAGTGACACTGTTCTCATGTCACTCATTTCACTTGTCTAGTTGTGAAACAAGCGTCTGTAAAGTAGCAGTATGCATTATGGTTGAACGGGATTACATAGTGAATCATCATCACCCTCATCATGGACCAAAGAGGAGAACGTCTCAACTTGAGGGGAAATCATTTAGGAAAGATCTGTGAAAGCGAAGCGAGTGATTCACAAATGGAGAGTGAACTTGTGAGGAGCAAATAGAATACACCATAAATAAAGTTAATTCCTAATCTCGTGTTTTATTGCTTCGGCTGTAACTTACTAACATTTAGTTGGGATCAAATGAGTTACTACACATAAACTATTAAATGCTACAGGAGGAAAATAATATGAAGTAGCGAAATACTCGGGAAGTAATTAGCGAAGAAAACATGTAAATCATGATTACGTCTCAGGAATATCTGTGGTAATGATGAAGGGCCAAACTTTTGATTCCAGACGGTAGTGTTCCCGTACTTCACAGTCAGTAATTCTTCTGACTTTGATACACACCGTAGGTTTGAAATTCTAGTTGGTTCCTTCTTCATGGCTGGGTGGGTTGGTTGGCTTGGTTTTGAAATCACCGTGGCTAATAATGATCATAATGTTTAATCCTCGGAGGGATTCGATTCAATAGAGAGATTAGAAGAAGAAGTGCAATCATAATAATAGCTTGGGATAATTTAATTTTGTTCCGACAGTGGATAAACAGCCGTGATTGAGAAAGGGATCTCATTGAGTGATAATACTTTGATAAGCTGTAGACTCATGGCTGACTTTGACATGAGAAGAAGTGATGTGTTTTTATGTTGGCTGGTGGAGGAAGTCCGACGCTTTAGTTGCTGACACAGAGAGAATAAGGGAAAAGTTGACTTGGGTTGTTGATGAAAGAGGGGATCAAAAACGATAATTTTACAGCTTTTAGGCAAATTGGAGACCTTACCCAAGGAGCAATCCATCTAAAAGTGGAGAAAAAATTGAGAGAGCTCAGACCACTGGTTTGTCTGCTACTTTTTCTCTTTCCAGTACGTGCACATTTAGCTGATTGAATTCTTTCTCATTTAGATAATGGTCAGCCGTTACTTTTACTTGTAGGCAGTCTTGGATGCCTTCACTGGATAAGGAAGGACTCAGTCACTTCTTTTCCCTTGGATAAAGTCAGTCCAACACACAGGAGCAATTTAAGAGAAAGCACCACCACCAACTCCAATTCCTGTAACTGACTAATGCAGGCTTGTAAGTGTATGTGAGAGTTTGATGGTGGTTAGAGGAAAAGGGTGAGGTAAGAAATGTTCCGACTTCCCTTCAAATACTTTATTCCAGCATCACATGTCTAATTCGTCTTAATATCAAGTCCACATCTTATCCTATAAATTAAGCCAACAACCGATTACTTCTCAGAAGTAAGAACTGTTGTTCCACTTTCTTTCCCACTTTTTCCTCCTCTCTCCCTCATCCACTTTTTACAAGCAACACAAATTAATGGAAGGAGATGAGATAAGATAGTTTTCCCCTTAATTTATCTCCCAATACTTATCATCTTAGGTAAGCTCCGACACTGAACTTCCTTCGTCCTATTAATCGCATCATCCGCATCATCCTTCTTATAGACGTGTCCGAATACCCAACCCAAAGTCCCTTCTTAACAACACGTGCACGCATATTTCTTTTTATACCTTCCTTGTATACCTCACTATTTCCTTCTTTATATTCACACACTCCATCTCTCACTTAATATTATTACAAATATCACTAAATTAATGCACAATAAATGGACTTTAATCGTCATCATAAAAATCATATGTACATACATATGTCCGTTACACATTCCAACTTCAATGAGGATAAAATTCTTTTAAATGATTGTGACAGCAGTCTAACTTTCTTGCACTTTATACAGTTTTAGTAATTTTATTCACTTGCTATACACAAGTGTGTGATAATGATGGTCATGAAAATCAATACAAGGGACTGTGAATCTTCTGTCTTATGCTGCGTCTTAATAATTCGGCACTTGTTTCTCACAGAATAATACTCCTATATAGTTTCACGATTCACTCTAAATTCCATTTGAATACTTTCTTTACCCTTTTACAAAGTACAAGTGATCTATGCACACAGACAGTAACAACAGCAACAAACCCCATCGAAATGTTCCATTTGCGGAGAAAAATGAGTTGACTAGTTCCCAAATCTGAGCTAATGTATTTTTCTTTCCACTTGTGACTGGCGGTGCTTATGGCTTACTGAGTGTTTGCATTATGATTATGTCACACAAAGCGCACACTTTACATCATAATCAGATATGAAACTTCAGCCCGCAGAGAACCCACTCCTCGATATCTCTCAGTACATTAAAGACGAGGTTCTTAAGTACACACGAGAGGATTTTGTTTTCCTGGTCTCAACCAACCTAAAATTCTTCATGTGTATTCCTCTACAAAATGCTTCTGATTCGCTTTCCCTTCTTGTCCCACTCGTCTCTCTGTCTCTCTTCAGTTTAGAGACTCTAAAACAATGGGATTGTAAAACATTTAACAACTTCAACGCTACCAGAATTCTCAATTTCAAATGCATCCTCACTGTACTTTGGAATACCAATTCAACTTATAAAAATACAGAATAAAATTGAATGACTGATGGCTAGATGTTCAGACACATGCATAATTTTAACTAGTATATTTTAATTATTAATGCACGCAGAAATTTAGGTATTTTGTATTTTGCTTTTCTTCCGTAGATTTGTGTTAAAAAGGCAACTTACTCTTAATAGTCTTCACTAGTTAGGGTCAACATAATTGTAAATGATGCGGTTCTCATTTTTGACAACCTCATAAATGTAAATGATGGGTTTTTTGACATTCAAATGCAATAACTCATAAAGCTGAGAAGGAAAAGCCTGAGAATGATTTCCTCCTCGGAACGGTTCAGTTGGAGTGAGTAAGATTAAGGGAAGAGCGACAGATGAAGAGAACATTAAGCAGCAACAACAACCCTGCACAGATGATAGCTTAGTGGTTGACATTGTATTAAATCATTAAGTTTGTGCTGCAACACATGACAAGAGATGTCTTTAACTCTGGTACATTAAGGAGTAAATAGGATATTTTGTGGTGGGGGAAAGTGGGTTTAAATGAAAAGCAAAGACTCGGAGAAAGTGAGTCCTTCAGTCACTTAAGTGTTTCAGAGTTGGCAGCTACGAGAGAGACCGAGTAAAAATGGAAAGTTGGTACAGAAGGGAAATGTCATTGAAGATGTCATAAATCATGCAAATTTATGAATACACTCTTGTTCCATGTTCCAGAATACAAAAGTACCCATGGCTCTACTTGCTTTCCCTCAATGTGTAGAAACTTCCACCTCAAGAAGTCACACAAGATGTTTTTGTTGCTCCGGTCGTCTTAACAGCTTCTTCTGGCGTAAATACTCGTTTTGGACAACCTAATCATCGCCACCAAAGGTAATTCCGCGTACACTTACTTAGCATCCATGACAGCTTCGTTCGTCCGAGATGATTCTTATAGCTGAACCTTGAACAAGATCGCTTCTTACGTACATTCTTCCATCTTTACAGTCTATAAATAGCTCATCTCTTAATCAAGGATTTATAGGGCTCAATCAACCTCAAGTCAGAGGCATCCGAAAGAAAACTCAATGATGGTGGATCTTCTCGGAATCCAGCTTGAATTATTATAGTACGTAAATAGGATATGTTTCCTCCTGGACGCGCAGTTATTTTGGTAGATAGTTATGAAGGAACAAACAGATTTGTGTGTGTGGGTATCTGCAAGATCAGATTATGATTCGTGGAAGACAAGCATTGTGTAAGACAATTTGAGTGGACTTAAAATGCCATTGAAAGTGTGCACACAGTACAAATGAATAAATGTGGATGTTCTTGATGTATGGTGGTGTTTTGTGGAGATGGAAAGTGAAGAATGCGAGGGTTGCGATTGCCGATGGTAAAGTAAGTTGATGTAAGACGGAACGTGATGACAAGAGTGGCTTGTTTTGGTTCCATGATTTTTGGTGAAGAAGGGAAATATGGGGTGGAAGAGGTAATGCGATAGCTACTTATGCATGCGAGTACCGAAATCTCTTACAAATGCCATTTGATATACATGAAGAGAGAGAGAAAAGAAAGGAAACAGTATCAAGGTTGTAGTAAGTAAGGAACAACTGACAGCACCAAATCGTTCTGTCCATGTAGTAGAAGTCTCTTCATGAAGTGGTTATATCTCCACTGCTGAGGAGGTATTAGGTGGGCAGATCTCTTCTTGTTGCAATGCAGAATGCAGATAGATCCAATTTAAACTCAAATTCAAAAGTCTTTTACTCTCTTTTGCGTGATTTCAATACTAAAGGGAACATAAGTCCTTAAGTATAATGTCGAGATAGCTTGGATGATGGAGTCTATCATTTTAGGGTACCACACGTAAGCTACTCTTAAATGCATATCAAAACTGAACTCTGCTCTTCCGTGTTATTCTCTAGCAATATAACACCACAGCCATACATACACACAATTACGCTCTTATGGCCAAGAAAAGAAAACATCTCTAACCACACTTACTATTTCAGAATTACACTTGTCTCTTCGCCTATACGGAGAAATTGTGCATTCAACATTCAATTCACAGTTGACCCACAGAGAAATGAGGAAAAAGCACATACTACCAACTTACCAAGACCAACTGCGGTGTCCCATCTCTCTCTCTCCGTATGAATGCATGTATACTTGTGGAAGCCCAAAAGGATCTAATGCTCCCCCATTAAAGGTATTGATGGTACCCATGACTTTTGTGTGTGGAAATAGCTTACAAGAGAACTATCATGAGCTCCCATTTGAAAACGATTTTACGATTCGATCAAGCATAAAATGACAATCTTTTCCTTCCCATTATTTTTCAACACACCATTTCTTGGATTCTGTCTTTTATACGGCATAACTGTTCCTTTATGCTCCCTTCCAAATGGAAAATGCAAGCACGATCACCACACACCGTCCTTTCTCTAAGACTACAACAAGTTTAGCACGAGTTGCTCAAAGCTTAAGTCTTTACTTACACTTTTAACGCGCAACCATCTCACTGGATGTATACTGACAACAGTTTACCTTTTCCTCTTCCCCTCCTCCAAATTTATCCGTGTAAGTTTAAGAACAACACCAACTACAAACCCATACGAACGTGCTCCAATTTAACTCGAGGTGCATCAAACACACGCACTCACACACGATGAATTTTACACCGGGTTCCCACACTTAAAATTATTCATAGTTTAACTAACTCATGCATTATTCCACAAATGATGTGATTACCTTTTTTCTTTCGGTCTGTATGGAGAATCCTTACCACAATCCTTCTAAACCTTTTTGTACTTCCAATTGAAAAGTCCCATAATAATCTCCATAATATTTGAATACGCAGAGAATTGGATACATGAATACTAAGAATTGTTTTGCCTGTCCTAGTAAATCTTGATATGTACAGAGGGAGGAAATGAAGGAAATTACAATACTCTTCAACAAGGTTTGCTTTCATTTGGCTCACCCATTTCTCAAGAGCGTTTATACAACAAATTCGTTTCATTGAGAGGATGCACAAAAGGAGAGTAGATTATTACGGAAGGTACTTAATAACAGATTGGGAGGAATGCGCGTTAGTAGTGAGATTACGAGCGAGTAGGGAGCATGAAGGGAGAAAGCGGTGTTTTGTGAACAGCGATTGTATCGGCGACATACGGAGGAGTTAATCAAGTCGGAGCGATTTATAAAATTGAGATTTGGGATGCAGAGGAACTATTCATCTGAGAAAATTATAAAGTTAATCTAATATACAGTTGAAAAGGCTCTCACAATGTCGGAGCCAGTTTAGATTAGGAAGGCAATTGTGAAGAGCTTCTCCCAGAGTAATATATCAGTGGGGGCATAATAATACACCATAAGCGATATCTGATATAGCCACACCACCAACCACTTTCCCTGCCTCTTCTCAGTCTTTTCATTGCGACCACATTATAACCACAAGAGAAAGTGGTGGTGGTGGTGATGATGGTAGTATGTAATAGCAATAAGAGAGTTGGCCAAGACAGGGGCGGCTTTTCTCCATGTGCAAATCATCCTCAGCCTCAACCTCACTCGATTCAATTATGATCGTATCGCTGCCTTCGAGCTGACATCGCTTTTCCGACACTACGATATCGTCTCTCCTTTCAAATTCAAACCCTCGCTTGAAGGGAATACGCTTTGGCTCCCTTTTGCGCCTACCTCACCCAAATGAGTTCCCACATCCACCAACACAATGACTTATTCACTACAATTTTACCCATACCCATCATCACATCCAATGTTCTATTAATTGAGGAAACATACATACATACTCACTCTCCAATCCCGTGATCATCCTCGTCTCATCAGTCCCACGTGCTTTCTCCGTCTAATCTTCCCACATGAGATCCTGTACCTTTGTCACCAGATATACGCTTTCTCCACAGATACATACACGTCTACTGCCAGCACCTTTCGGATCATGTGACGTCTCACTTTATCCTTTATTTCAACAATTCCCTTTCTTCCAAAACGATCCATATACCACCCAATCCCATATATGCTTAACTACGTTAATTAAACATAGTCTAAATGGAATCACCGTTTTATCTAACGCTTAATTCTGTGGATCTATTTAAAAATTCATATCAACCAATTAACTTACCTGGCAGTTCATTTACTCACTGAAATTATTTAGCATATACAACACATGCAACTTTGTAAACCAAAGTCATGCATTTGTAGGAAAGCAGCGTGGAAGTGCGTAAGCAAAGAGGGGTGTAGTTACCCACACGGGCTGTGTGATTGACACGGGGATGAAATTCTCTTTCTGTATGTATGAAAGCCCAATCTCAGAAAACTTCATCTCTGATAAAGACCACATAAAGTCTGTGCAGATGAACTGGAGTTGACTGGACTAGTTCAGCAACTGGATTTCAGCAGTTTGTAATGCAACTTGATGTTTATTCTTGTCTTTTAGGATTGGATCGTAGACTTTGAAGAATTTTAGTGATTCGAAGAGACAGCAGGGGAGGAAAATGGACGGAAATCCGGCAAAGTGGCACATTGGAAAATCACTAGATAAAATATAAGAGTTTTATAGATGTAGAAACCTGCTCTGTAAACTGAATTACATCATATGCAATAACAATATGAAGAAGTTCCATTGTACAAAGATAAAACTGGACTTCCTCTGGTCAACCACCACCACAACTATCATAACATTATACAGCTTGAGACACAACTGCTAGCCTTAAAATCTACAAAATTTCCGTATCACATAAACGTGACTCTTCCTAGTATGAATCGTCCGAGACGATCTGCTTTTACAATTTCTTCGTCCATTGGTCATTGGCCAAATCCACCCTGAGACTCTTTTGGTACTTTCGCTTCTGATTTCTCTCGTCTTCCTACAAAAATACATAAAAGGAAAGCTCCCAGTCGTTGTCCGGCTGTACCTCGTCCCTTACTTCAGACCCGACGTCTTTTTGATTGTTCTCCCAAATCCAACGTCCTTAAAGAACGACTCACCTTTCTACCCATTCCTCTCCAGCCCATACACCACCCTCCAGGAAATCCTTTGATTCTATAAACGATCTCTATAGAAGTATGCAAGCATAAAAGAGAGAAGCCAAGAAGTTAATTTAAGAATAATAATGTGACCCATCACAGACATTATTATTCGAGTGGGCACATACATATAAACTGAGCCGCCGAGTTATTTTCAACTAAAATCATTCAAAGTATTGAGGAAGACCACAAGGTTCTTATTTCTGTGTTTCATACACCCTTATGAATTATTACATCCATGATAGAATTTCAAATGTGAAGTCATAGATAAAGTCTGCCCGAATAGAATGACTGGTCCTTTTATGATTGAATGCCTCAAAAAATAACTGTGAGCTGGTGTGCTCCCCTATCCCTACTCTCTCTCTCTCCCTTATCTGCGGAATGAATCCCATGTGCGGTCATTTTTATTAGAAAACCCCTTTCATAATAGCTTTCCTCTCTTATCTTTTTGGCAGTTAGTGTGATGTCCATTTATGTCTGTCCGAAAACGGTGGGTCTCTTTCCCAACGAAAGACCACAAGTCAACCTACCCTTCAGTTGCATCTACATTATACCTAACTCTCCTTCGTACAAAGCCCCACTGTAATGTGATACATACCGGGTTCGGTCGGAAAAGACTTTAACCTCATTCCATCATCATCATTATTACTGCCACATCCGCACTAATCCACCCAACCGCAATCACCGCTCTCTCCTTCTTTTTCACTCAAACAATAGTCAATGGACCGAACAAAAACTGATTACCCTTCCCTTCATTTTCCACCATCAACCAGCCTCGCTTACTTTCACACCAAAAACTCTTCAATCCATTGACCAACAATCCAGAGCACGTCCGAACATCTAAATCCCTTCGCTATTCTAATCTACTCAATTAATTCAGCCGATCATGGACACCAAGTCATCAGTTACTGCCACCTCCCCATGCTTGTCAACCTCTGCCTTTCTAACCACCATAATCATCTCCTACACAAGGTTCCCACAATCCACCGACTCGTGTTTGTTGACTTTTCAATTCAACTTTCAATCTGCAACTTACTATCCTATGCAGGCTCCCTTTCCCTCACATTCATCCAATATGCACTTTTAGCAACTCAGCAGGCCCACATTCATTCAACTCAGCAATACAATTCTCACTACACTTCAGAGACCCATCATTCCTATTGACCTCTCTGTTCTGTCACCAAATTCATCAACCACACACACACACATTGTCAAAGAGAAATAAATACACAAACTGTTCCCCAACATTTTTTAAAATTCGACTTCACTTTGTTTATTCGTATACATCATGCGATTTGACGGACAATGCGCAGTACGTTAACTTAACGAATATTAACATTCAGTTTTTATATCAATTCGTTTAAATACTTATCAGCCATCGGAAACTGTATCATTCGTAAACCAATTTTTTATCCTCGGTAAACATTTACACTGGGCTATGAACTCACTTTAGGAATCCACTCATTCAATTAATTAATTACATTAACTTAAGCTGATACCCTTGAATTCAAAATAATAATACAAATAGTTTGATATACAAAAGTGTTGAGACAAACCCGCAGGAGTTGCAGCATTTTTATACGCAATTAACAGGAAATTTCCGCATTTATAGTCGATTGCATCTGCACCGCTTATCTTATATTTGAACACAACATACCAAAAGTAAATTATAAACTTTACACACATAACAATAACTCATTGGAATGTTTAAACAACCGAAATCAGTTTGAGATTGTTGAGACAAGACGGTTGGGGCGCAAGGAGAAATGCATGAATTCCAGATTTAAGAATGAATTTGTAGCAATGAAAGAAGTACGAGGAAATCCGTAGCACGGTTGGCCAGGGATTATGCACATTTCAAAGTTGAAGCCAATTTCCCTTCGGTGCAATAAATCGTGAAATAAAAAGCGGTCAGAAAATTCTCATGAATATCATATCCCCTCAAACACTTGAGCAACAGCGACCATACTCTTCTCAGGGTACAATTATTCTATGCGTTCTTTACAAGGTTTAACTTTCTGACAAAATACATAGTTTCCTGGTCACACGTTATGTGGTTTGTGTGTATGGTGCTTTCTCTGCTGAAAGTGTGAAGAATAATGATTCGAGGGTAGTGAAAGCATGAAGAAGCACCACCAACCACCACAAGAGACACATGGACCACATATATTTCCTTGTGAAGTAGTAAACCAACCCAATCGAACTGACCACTATTGTTTGTTCAAATATTCATAATCCAATCTGAGACTTACACTTCATCTACTCTCAGAATACAAATAGCCCAGCCATCCACACACACACACAAATACAACGCCAAGTTTATCTCACACAAATCACACTCTCCCAAAACTTTCCCCTGGTCTCTCCTTCCCCACCTGGGTCAGTCAGGGGATGCAGAGTATCCATTTGCATTCTTTGTTAAACACCATTCTCCCCATTTTACAAGTGCCAACTCAAAATATTTATTCATACTGTATCGGCGCTGTCTACATACGGCATTTCATCAAATTGATTGTTACTCGTTATTCTTACACAACGTCTATTTGTCTTCGTTTATCTGAGTACACACACATACTGGACAATATGGCAGCAGCAGTTGTGTCGATACAATTAACCTATTCAAACTAAAATAAATTAAGGACATTTCTATTCTATACAACTTATTGAGAAACTGATCAAGATGATTTCACACTCTTTCCAGTATTGCTAATCATTCCTTATTCATTCTTGTTCACTAGGAGCATCATCACATCTCAGGTAATTATAAAACTTAACAAGTACATTGTACACATTGTGTAAGAGGTTAATCTCTTTAATTATTGCATTGAGTTGATTCTTAAAATTACGAAATGATGGAGTGTAACAAGAGGACCAGAACTGACAATTAAGCACCTCTCATCTGACTCTCCACTTTAATTAAATGGTGGAGGAACTGTTTTTATTGTACTTAAAAGAGTATTTTCAGCTTCATCGTAATTCATATGAATAGTAATGCTCCACTTTAAGCTGAATTACGTATCTTTCATCTAATTACTCGAGACTCTTCACTTCAGTTGATCATTATAATTGCTTGTGTAATTAAGTTTTGGCAACTTAGTAGTCAATGCATGTTCCTTCAACACGTTCATGCTGTGTTAAGTCTACATTACTATTTGAAGTAATCAATTAATAGAAAGAATGAGTAACCTATTCGGAAGAAGAAATTGCCATGTTATTTCGATGACTTTGATGAGGGTTGCGTGAGGCGGAATGGTTGCTACTTCCACTCGGTGATTGCAGTCTCGTGTCTACAGGATTTGTCGAACCACTTGGAGAATTCTGAAAGCACCAAGAAAACATATCGTTCACGGACCTTCCTGTCACAAAATCCGTCTTCTATAATATGCAACGATGACACTACTAATTATTATACCTATTAATTGAATCTACACGAAACAATGAAATATCGTTCAAATAAAACTCACAGAAACGGGTTGACGTTTAAGATTTTGCATTGAGCCGTTTGATCCGATAGATGAATTCATATTGGCAAAGACCATCCGCTCTTCATAATCATACTCACATAAAATTCGATTGTCACATAGATAAAATCGATCCCCAACGCAGAATCTGCAAGTAAAAAGAAAATCCAGTGTGACTTTCATACGAATTAGAATCCTTCCTTGTGAAATCGTTGTTTTCAAAGTTCCAAACAAAATATGCATTCGGAAAATAACAATTTTTATTAGCATTTTGTTTTGACTGTGTGGTAATGGAATGATTTTTGGATGCACATGCAGATAAACTAGTAACAAAGTTGACGGATGAAATGTGTAGTAATGAAATTCCGTTTCAGCCATACACATAAGTTCCACACTCTCTGTTGGTTATACAATTTACACGTGGTGAATAAAACATATACTTGTGGTTCTTCATGCAACTCCAGATGAGAACGGATCTGCTGAGGTCCACTGCAGTGGTTGTGTTTTGTGCTAATCTGGAAATCTGTTGAGTTAACCATTTCATGCATCCAAATGACCCACAGCAAATATTATGAAATAAGTCATTTGGAAATTGTTTCTCGTTTACTGTCGTCGTAAGTTACTTTCGTAGAAAATACAACAATCCCTAAGCTGCAAATGGACTGACCGACGAAAGAGATTTAGCGTGGGACATTTTGACCATACAGTAATCGTCAGTCTATGTTTGTCATGTTCAGGTATGATTTTATGATTACTTAAGTAAGCCAACTCCATAATAATATCCTCACCTCAATTGTGGTCGAGAGCGCAATCGGAAGGAGGAAAGCTGCACGAGGTGTTTTTTTTCGTGACGTGCTTAATTGGGATGGAATATGCCACGCAAGAAAGCGATCGTGAATTAAGAATTCTTTCTGCACCCATAAAACCCGAAGACCTTAAACGACCTCTCCGTAAAACGTGAACTTCTCAGATTTTGTCATACGACGCGACTATATACTCACACACAAAGCTTTCTCAGCCTTTCACTTATTAAATGAATACACGAATATCCATTTGCTAAAGTGTACATGATTCCCTCACACGTTTGCTTATAAGCTTAAGCTTACATTAAATCTTACAGAGTCCACATTAAATTTTATGCCACTGACAATCGAATCATCTCCTCCAATCTCATTCATTCTAGAGTATCCAACAATGATAGCTTTAATTAGTTCTCAAATAAAATACATTCAGCTATTATGTACATACTTCACCCAAACTAATTTAAACCCAGAGAGGACAGAGATGGTAAAATATTCACTACCAAAAGTGAAAGCTCTCTGCTGGATTGAACACCGGAATATATAAACTAGAAAGTTGTGTGGTAACTTGATTGTGGGAAAGTATTATTATTCGTCACGAACTAGAGCGTTTTTCATCGCAGATGGGGAAACAAGACAATTGGTTACGGGTGGAAATGTATACAGTGCAAGTCTCTATTGTACAAGTACATGCACGTGATTCATTATCTGATAGTCATCAAATTTAGCCTTTTTAATTTCCTTCTTCTAAATAGCTTCCCTCGCAATTACTGTTTAGTCACAATCACTGTGTTTATGGTACTCAACTAGTTGTACACTCGCACACTTAATAACGATGCAATCTACCGCACTATTTTAATCAAACTCTAAACTAAAAGTCTCCTGTGTGAAATGCATGCATGTGCTCATGGCATTCACTGAGAAGAAAGGGATGAGCTCCGGTATATTTTTGGTCTGAAGTAAAACCACCAAAAGTAGCCGTATGATATAAAATTCGAATTTAAATTAAGATAAGACTTTAATAAGCCAGAATTTTTTCAACTGCATATTATAGTTTGAACACGAAGCACCACGTGCAGCAGACACTTTGTAGAGTTCATCCATTTCCTCACACGGAATGTAAAAGGAACTAATCGCCAGAGAAATATGTCCACGAGTAAAAGAACCATTATTGAGAATAAGATGATAATAGTATGATTACCTGTGGTTACACTGTTGGCAAGCGAAACATTCGAGGTGGTAGACATTGTTACGTGCTCTCATAACCATTTCAAACGCAGGAATCACTTTGGAGCAGGCTGCACAATATCCGGTGCTTCCAAACAATCGTAAATAGTCTCGTTTACATAGGATTAGGTTGGCTTTCGTGTAAAGAGTTGACCCCACTTCACCCAATCGGCAATCGCAGCATCCACATTTCAGACAATCCTCATGCCAAAACATATCCAAGGCTTTGAGGAGAAACCTGCAAGAATGAATTATATACCATTGCTATCTCATGGTGCTTCCGCAGCAACAAACTTCTCCCAAAAGTCATTCCCTGTCACAAGGGTGTATGGTAGGGAGTTAAGTGTCTAAGTTTTTCTCTTTCTGAAATTGATATTTTTATCATAAAATTTGAAATCCTTCCTTTGCACCTTATCAGATGTTCGACAAATCTACATCGACGGTCTTCTTCAGTTGAAACCTATATATCTCTTAGCCGTTCAAGCAGAATCTAAAGGACTTGTCTACCTTTCAGTGATCTTCTTCCCGCATCCAGCACAGTCCTTCGACATCTCCGCCGGATTCTGAACTTCTGATTTCAGGTTCATCATCGTAGAATCTGAAATACAGGCAAGCCAAACACTCATGAGAATTAAGCCAAGGACGCAATCTCTCTTAGCTGGACAACTCATTCTAAAACCTCTAGCGGTTGTATGTGTGTTGGTGTGTGCATGTGTTTGAACAATCGTCACCACCGTTTTAATAATAGTTCCATGTAACGAGATACTGGTTCTAATAGTAAAATACCACCAGCACCCAATGGTCTCTGGGCTAATCTAACCGGTCACAGCAATGCATTACACACACACACACGGTCATTTCAAAAGAGATTTGTGGACAGCTTTTCACAGAAAGAAATTAAAGGAAGGAAAATGTCCAATCTCGATAGGGACGAGGAATAATCGATTTAGAAACGAAATTGGAATTCACAAGACCTTTTTGAAGGTTTTACAAAAATGACATTCTGTGTACAATGGAGATTGTAATCTGCAAAAAGGTAGAGAAAGGTATTTCAAAATGGATCTCCCTGTCCTGGGCGTTGAATAGCGTTAAAAATTGTTGATTTTTGTCGCTTTTCCGACTTTCTTCCTTGTGAAGAGTGAGACTTTCTCCCAGCTTAGGTCGGCATGAGAAAGTAATGCAGTCACATAAATACCCTTACATATCACAATATCACATGAGGGTTATGAGACCACTACTACCACCATCATCATCCTTCCAGCATTCATAGTGTGTAGGATTTTGTCAAAAGTGTACAGGTACTGCTGCGACTGCTGCCCTTCCTTTCACCCAACGTGTTTGTACGAGTGCTACCACCAAAACTACACATACACACACACACTCCTCTCCCACTTCTACTGCCACTACCACTACTACTTACACTACTACTTGTTCAATTGAGTTTGGTGAAGAAGAAGAAGAGGAAAAGGGAAAGAAAAGAAAGTTGCCCATCTATTTCGCTCGCGATAAAATCATAATTGAGTCGACGTGACACAAAGATTTGCACACGCTGAAGTCACTCTCCGGATTTTCCCAAACTTGTTACACTTTCTCTTCCCGATAAAACCGGAATCGGTTTTTCATCGAAATGACCCGCAGACAATCCCTCCTACCAATTTTATTTCGGACAAATTCAGCAGCTTTCCACTCTGATAACTCCCCGCCTCCTTGTACGTCTTCCCGATGTCGCGATTCACCATTTTTTAGCCATCATTCACGCGACAACTGAAGGTCTTCCAGTAAACGCGATACATCAAACCATCACCACTCATGAATCATGAACGAGAGTAAAGAAAGGTACACACCACCAACACGTGGGAAGATAAGTGGTTGAGCAATCACAGCACTCACTACCCACTAACTCAATTAGTCATTTTTATATCTGTCACACAATTGGGGAGTAAAGTTTACATTACTATATATGTTCCTCTCTCTATCCTTTACACGTCTCTCAACATTTCCAACCACCCCAAATCCCAACCCCCTCCGTCTTGTCATCTTTATACAGTCATCAACAAAAGGGAGAATTGAGATACTCTAAATTATTTGCTGTCATTAGTAATGGAGCCATCCTTCCTAAATGACACACGTATAACTCCACTATACGAAGAATGAGGAGGTTCTTAATGAAAAAAGTATTTCACAAATCCTTGAGGGACGATTTTTCATTTTAATAGGCAATCCTATTACATTACATCATGAGTCTTTTGAGAAATTCTTTTCCGCAGGCAGCTAAATCTAAATGTACCTTTTTAACTCTACTTCCATTCATTCATGCTGTAGCTTTTACACATCGTCTTTTACTAAACTAGAAGAATGGACGAGAGAGATGTTCACCACTGGTTCTTCTACAATTCCTCCGTATCTCCAAATCGAACAATATTTCTCCAAAACTTTCTCCGACTCTCAGACTCCTCGCACAACTAAAAGTTGCATTCCTACAAGAATTATTGAGAAATCTTTGAGACACTGTTCCCTATACGTTCTGAGACACTGAGAGAGGGTTTGGGATTTCACCACGCACAAATGTATATTCTCCATGTCATATCTCACTTTCTAATTAACCGAAACAACAAATGCTTTAGCCATTTTGCAAACTTCGTCTACTCCACCGCAGAGGAAATAAATCCAGAGATGGTGGAAAGAGACTAATAAGAAAAAGTATTGCTTTCCCCGGCGTTTCTCCGTCACTTGAAACAAGGATGATTATGACGGGAGAGAAAACAATAGGGTGAAAAGTTATGGGTAGCCAAAGAAATGCTATTATTGCATTACATGAAAGGCAGTTAACAAGGATTGACTCAAGATAGAAAATAGATCTGGGAGAGACTATGGGGAGAGAATAGAAAGTTCAGTTCTACTACAATGGGACAGTTTTTGAGCAAACAAAAGATTCCTATTAGAGAATAATATCGTGGCTTGGCAAAAGCTACACGGAGAGAAGTAGCAAGTGAGAAAAGGACTGCCATTGCATTAATTATTATTCCATATTAAGTGAGAGCCAAAGAGAGAGAAGGGAGTTAAACAAACAGAGAACTACCAGGGTCTGTTTCAGAGAGGAATATCTGCCTCATCATAATATAAAACAGCGTCATAAATAACGTTGTCCATGATACAATTATAATTAATATTTTCTATCTCCTTTATTTATCACACATAATCTGCTTCTGCAAAAGTCTGGCACAAGAGGAGAGAGCGACTCTGATCACAATTCCCTACTATTTCTGCTACTACTAATACTTCTGCCTCTCTTCTATTATATGCCCTATCTCTCGTCCAGAATTAACTGTATCATTCAAACAGACACACGACCTACTAGCCACGACCAACGCTCCGATCCAATACCGAATTCCCATCTTTCTTTCCCACTCCACCATCATCATCGTCGTACATGATTTACTCTCCAGTGAACTCCAAAAGTCTCATAATTTTGCGTCGCAAACTAACCATAATAATCTCTTCCCTTTCCTTCAAATTATTCTTATAAAAACACTCAGATGAGACACGCCACCAGTTACCCTCGCCTCTCTTATCACTTTCCAGCTTTCTGTTTTACCCTTAAACTTATTTCCTTTTGTCAAATGGGATTCAGTTTAATTGTTCACTACATCTAAATCTATTCTCGGTGGCAGGTTTCCCAACCCCATGAAACGTCATAGGAGCTTCTACTACTTAATTTTTTTATGTCCAGCAATGTCCTTAAAAAAGCTTTAAGTAGTTCGGAATAATTAAAATTGATGTAATTATTTACATCATTCATTTTTATTGCATGACTAACCGATTGTTACATCAGGCAGTAAACAAGCTTACAAACCTTGTTATTTTCTTCGTATCGATTTCTCATGGATACAGAGTTTTTCGGTTATTCAAACTCAGTGAATCTCAATAGCCACGCAGGGTTTGGTCAATCAGATAAAAATCTATTTTGAATTACTAACGAGGTGTTTTGAGACCCGAAGTAATGAGGACAGTAGCAAATGGACGTACAAGCATATAGGTTTACGAAGTCAGAGAAAGCCTTCAAAGTTAGTGGGGACGTGACTTGGCTTTCCCCTCATTATGGATCCTCGTTACAGTTTAGCTCTACATATGAAAAGCACTTACGGGTACACTGGAGGAACTAGAGAAAGGACAAAATAATGAGATCGCCTGTCCACTCACTTTCCTCTCCTCATAATCATTTGGGATTTACATCCATTTACAACTTTCTGTTGAGCTGAAAGGCCCAGTATTCAATCCTGCCGAGGTGATGTTTGACTTCCACTGTTAAGAATTCGTTAAGCATGAGTGCCACAGGCAAGTGGAAAATTGACAATCATTATAAATCACACTATTTGATATTCGTATCATTAGGATCTCCCAGCAATACTTCTCCCAGAAATAACTACTTGTTAAGAAAGTCTTTCAAACATTTTTGCCGGCCTGAAAGTAAGTCCTGTCTTGTCATTTGACCAAGTTTTTTATCCTTAGCTCTCCTATGAACATATAAGCTTCTTAGTAGTTCAGACATGTCTTACACACCTACATATAACTTAAATGAAGTATGATGCATGAACAACATTTACAAGATTTAGGACATTACAGATATTCAATAGCAGCCGGGCTTCACATCTTCAACTTAGAAACCACAAACTTCTTTCACGCATAGATGCGCTTGCTATATTTGTACAAGATTTGACAGCAGTTGCACGCAACTCCTGTCCACTTCTCATACAAGTATATGCGAAGGTAAACTGTACAGTTCACTGCTCATGAAGTTACCCAACAAATTGAAAATAAAGACCAAATACAGGATAGCTAAATACGACTAGTAGTCAGGCAATTCGTGCAATTATGTGAAACAAAATGAGCACACCTGAGACCTGACGACTTACGTTAACTAGATTGAGAGATGGATTTAAGTTTGTTAAGAGTCTTTTGGCAAAACCTGGTCAATTTTAGTAATTAGTCCTCCAATCCTCTGATCCGAGAGCACACACTCTCATTGGAGTTGTATAAAGTACAATAGGGAAAAGGTTTATAAATGCGAACGAGCAAGGAACACAGTTGGGAAGAACTTGAGAGACAAGAGAACTAATTAATAACTCAAAGTGATGAGATGCCATGGTAGAAAATATACAGGGTGAAGGAAATGATTTGATGAAATACTTACTTGGTTATTATGTACAACAAGGCATTCATGGGGATAGCTTTTTCACCCAAGAATAATATTGAGTACATAATCCAATAACCCACCCAAACCTAGCACCTATCTATTCTGCCGGGTTAAGGACTAATTATACTAACATTTTGATGTGGCTTTGAGAGGAAAATCTGATGATGTCAATTCGACGATGATGATAAGTTGAGCCTCCTCTTTATGATCATCATGATTCTGCCGGAATAATAATTCCAGAATGAGAAATTGGAACGAGTATCTTCCCACATCAGTTGAGATTCATCCAGAGTGGATAGATCTATGAATAATATCATTTCTTCCACATTCCCCCTTCACTGAAGCTACATGAAAGGTTGACTGGCTGTGTCCTAATAGAAAGCTTATGCCTAGTGTAGCAGGTTCAGTCAGAATGAGACTGCACTCACCTACTCTCAATCTCAACACCAAGTCCCATGTTGAACTAGGAACTAGACCTCTGCATACTCTCCCCCAATATTGGGGCTACATGATGCATCTGCTTGAAAGAATATGAGTGGAAAGAATCGCTACTACTCTGCTTTACAGAAGAATCATTAAGAAGATGACGGGAAGTTGATTGAGTTTATCATGATACCTCATTTCAAAAAGGACAAAGCTTTGGTTAAGGTACCAAGAACTGGGAAGAAACTGTATATACGTTCGTAACTTTTCATGAGAAAGCCTTTCTCCCTCTCCATATAATAATATACCGAGATCAGACTAAGACTGAGTCATTAGTTCCTCTTAAAGTGAGAAATACCTAAGGACGTCTCTCTTTAATATATGTATATTCCTGGAAGTCCAGGAGAGGTTGGGAAACACTAAAATAATCAAAAGGAGGAAAGAGAATCGGCCACTAATGACATGCAATCAGTGCTAGACGCCTTGAGAATCCATTATGAGATTGGATTTAAGACATTTTTGTCCCCTCTTCCCTTTCTCATCCTTCCTTGCTTCTCACCATAAATGTACTAAACCGCCACAACCTCCTCACTTAATGCTTTCACTAACTAACTTAACTAACTAATAAAACTAAAGCTCCCTTTCCATCTTAAACCTTCCCTTTTAATAAGCTACACACTATTGATTAACTCCAAAGTAAAATCACTCTCCCAGTATTTCGTAATAATTTTAATTTTCCCTTCATGCCATTCATACCTTCAGTATTAAACTTTTCTCCATTTTTGTAATATAAATAAGTGGAAAAACTTTCACCGAGTCAAAAAATCATCACCTGTCTCTCTCTCTCCCTTTCACCCAGTGCCTATTTTTCATTCAAAGTGTAATATCCATGTACACCAATCAAAGTATACTCATTCTCATTATTTGTAATGTATCTATTATCCATCTTCAGAGATTCCTTTCATCTTCGTAAACAGAAATATTATTCGTTTATGAAGGGATTCACTTTTCTGTTTCCTACTTTCACGATACATTGTGCGTACTGAATCGAGTTTATTTTATAGTTCGTTAGCCTTCACACAATTCTCTGAAATTGGGCCCACTTAGTAACTCACATATGAATGAACACAAATGATATGTTACACTCAATGAATTCCACAAAATCCGTACATGGTTTTTTGTAAACGGGAGAAAGTCTCATGAGTTGAAAACCATGATCATCATTATTCAATTCCATAGGTTGTCGCGAAGAATTGACTAATTTTTCGCTTGACTTTCTAAACCATTTAATAAGGCGCACTTGTTCCCACTAAAGCCCATTAAAGTACCAAACAGATTTCCTTTGCCCTGAAAACTACAATAAACACTTACCAAGGATGGATATCTCCAGCTTAAATCCTTAAAATGTGGAGAACGTTCAGGTGAGAAAGAGAGTTGCACACAGCGACTTATCTTTGTTCAGAAGCGTTACTCTCTCTACCAGAGTTGTGAATGAGTAGAGCATAAACTATGCACATATTCTCGTGTAAAGTTCACCTATGATTTGTACTTGGATGTTTTGGTCTCCAAAGCTTCTTGGGAATTGCTTCACAATAGCCAAATGGTTGCACTAAGAGACTGACAAAACTTCGTGGAAAATATTAGCCGACTAGGAGTCTCGACCACAAATGTAGCTGTCAAAATTTGTAGTTAAGAATCGGTATTGGTTTAATAATTCCAAAATGACTGTCAGTAGAATGACAATTGTACACAGTGGAGAATAATATGATGACCAACTAGGAATTCAGTAATGTTGTAAATCGAATGAAACTAGTGACAGGGGTTCTTTGAGGAAACGATGAAAGCGAGGAGTTGGAAGTTGCTCAAACAGTTGTAGAGTTAGAAGTGAAAGAGCCCGGATCTAAAGGCCAAGTGGAGAGATCGAGCTCAACCGGCACAACCATTTTACTCTGTCAACGTGTTAGATTCTACTAAATGCTACAATATCAAGACTATACCTCAACAAAATTTCATTTGTTCATGCAAGCGCTTGCGTCTCACCTTCAGTCTCTCTCGTTTGAATTACCATTCAATGAAACGATGGACAATTAAATAATATGAATCGTTTCACAGACTCCTTCTTAAGTACCGTTATTCTTATGTATTAATATTGCATGATCCATGAGATTTTACCGTTTTTACCCAAACTTTTCTTGAACTATAAGAAGCTTGTTTAAACCAATTCATAAAAGGTTAGGTTGGTGGGAGACTTGTCATTCTTCAACTGTTTAGTCAATTTTAAGGCAAATGAATGGCTACTTTGTGCTTCAGCATAAATACACAGAATTTATAGATTTTAACCCAACTTGGATTACCATTTGTTTGCACAAACAAAAGTTCAACTAGTTCAAGAGTCTAATAAGGCAAATTGTTGTCAACATTCAGATAGTGCTAAGTAAAGTCTTGTAGAATAAAGATACCATTATCTCAAGGAAGTTTCCTAAACACTTAATTTATCATGCAGAAGTTGAGTATCATCTCAGCAATTCAAATACATGAGTTACAAGATCCCAAACAAAATATTTACAAGAGACAACAAAGCTACGTCTATTTTCAAATAAGTGGCATGAAAAAGGTCAACTTTTACAGAATACTCCGTTTGGGACCCCAGGAAATGGATCAAACTAAAACTAAATTGTAATTGGTGAACAATAGTTCTACAATGAACAGACTGACTCTATAACTCTATACCCATCCCCCATTTATTTGAAACAGACTCAAAGTCTTTGTCGACAGATACCATCAACTCATTTGTGGTGGTCTGTCATAAAAAGATACAGAAGAGGTTTATAACAAGTTTGTGAATTGTTGCAGAGTGAGAAAGGACCTCTGTGCATTCCCTATAATTGACTTAAATAAAGACTCGCCACATTTGTAACAAAAGGAATGTAAGAATTAGATAGTCACAGAGGAGATGGTATGCAGAAGAATTATGAGATGACTTTGCAGAGCTAATCTTTCCTGTAGGGTGAGTTGATGGCGTGTTGTGTCTTTTTTAAACCAGTAGCAGAGGAATGATAATCACAGGGTATCCTCTGTGGCATTCAGTTGACGCCTTTCATTGAGGGTGTAGACAGTGGGAGAAACTTTATCAGTGTAACATTTAGGAGCCAATTACACTTAACAACTATATGAAGTTAGTCTTAAGTGAGGAGACTAGTGTACCATGGGGATCAATGACAAGATCCTCTGTCTCTTCCATCTCGTCCTTTACTTAGTCTCCACGAGCACTTATGACTTTAGACTTGGAGAGAAATCTTACTCCCCAGCTCTTTTTCTCCATATCGCTCCTTCCATCTCTTGTCTTTCCTCCACTTACATGCCAACTTAAGTTCAAAATCTGATTGGCTTTTAATACAATATCACACAGAGTCTTCTTTCTTGATCAGCCTATTTATTTCATGACTCCCTGACAACCCTCAAGATTACTGGAGCAATAACATGCCTCTGCTTTCACCAGCTAACCCCACTCTTGAATATTCAACGCTAGATTAACACCAAGAGTCTTTCACGCGTCTATATATAATACACCAGCTTTCATTTCAACCGCAGTCCATTCCACTATCTTTATTTGTCAAATGAGCGTCTTGTGGGTAGCAAAATTCTTCTCGAGTTAACTCCCCCCTTCGGATTATTATTATTACCCTTATCTTAATCTCTCCCTTGCTGATCAATGCACCTATTGTTACAAAGAACTTCCTTGAACGAAACACGCCTCCAAGGAGACCATTCCTCGTTTTGGACTTTTAATTGAACATTTGTACAAATGCTCCAACTACCAAAACTTTCCTCCTTCAAATAAGAGATTTCTTCAAGAAACTCTACGCAACAGTCTCATTCCCGTGACCCAACCTTAATTTATTGTACACTCTCTTCATGATTGAGGGAACACGTCTAAACCACACACCTGTCATTCTTATACTGCGAATAGTAATTATAATTATTGCATTTCATTTGCTACACACTTTCCCTACAATACTACTTAATAACATTTCAGAGAAAGCCATCATCACAAGCCCATGAATAATCACGGCAAAATGAATGAAACTTTAAATCACACTCCCCTCAAAGTTCCCGAGTTGAAGTTTCTTGGTGTTTTTCAGAATTGCAATTTTTCAATCGCGTTCGTTTTCAGTGTTTGACTATGTTAATTAAAAGAGATAGACCACATGGGGGAAATTCGAAGGAAATGAAGAAGGAAGTAATTTTTTTGCTGGCTCTCTCGCCTTCTCCTCTCCCGATCCCCATTTCGCCTCACCAGAGTATTTCATATCTTTAAAATAAACTTTAATATACCTTTTAGACATGATAGAACATTTATGTCATTTTAATGAACGTGACGTTGCTTTCACCAACAAGGCCTCCGTGTGCTAAACTCCAAACAGGACTATCTTATTATTAGCCTTCTACTTCTTGTCTCACAATTCCATCCTTCCCGTGTTGTACTTTGTTTCTCACACACAGTTGGCTTCCACCACCACCTCCGTCTCATCTCCTTCACTTTCTTATAATATTCACTTAGCACATCAGGAAGAGCCATACATTTCATTAATGCACTGCCTCCTTTTTAATTCTCTCTCTCTCTCTCCTTTCCCCTCCACCGGCCGTTGAAATTTTAATTAAAATATCATTGTCCTTCGCATAATAATATTTTCAATGAAAGCTTCCAAATGAGCTAATAAGCTTTGTGTCACCCCGTCTTCATTTCTTCGTTCCTCAGTCGTCTGAATATATGGACCACTTTATTCATGGAAAATGATGAACCGCTCCTTGGTTTTATCGAATTCCACAGCTACTTTGCCCCTTTTATCGAATTCTCTTGTTCTTTAACGTGGAATACAGATCTACAACGGTTGTTTATTTCGATCTGCGTGTTTATACAAGAAAATTAACGTTATGCTTTCAGATGGAGTGTCAAGTGTTTAATTATTACATTAAGTCAGTCTTCTTATATTGCTAAACTGTACTAGAAATATTCCAGGGTCTGACGTGGGTACATCTCAAACTCTAAGGGTCAGGTCCGATAAGTAATGTATGCAATAACTCTTCCGCATTTCCTCAGCCAGAGCAGTCGTACCGAATTTCATCTCTATCATAGTTTGACAAAATTCAAATACAATTAAAATCTTGCTAAATTGCTACCACATAACAACACGTGTAAAACGAGATGGGGTGAAATTGACGTAAGTAAATGAAGTAATTCACCTACACAATTCCAACTTTATTCTTAACACTAGAAGAAGTATTTATTCATTAAAGCATAAGTGTAAACATAAGTCATGTAATACACGACTGCATTGTATAATCAATCAATAATGCTCCATGAAGGAATCGGAAACTCAAGGGGACTAAAATCTATGAATACCTCTGGAGGTCAATGACCATTAAATACTAAACTAATGGTAACCGTATGCAACACTGTAAAAACATTGCTTTTGTGGATGTAATAAAGAAAATAAAGATAGTTGATTGATAGAACAGTACTGATCCTGTGAGATGTAGTTTTGACATTCATACATCGCTGTACGAAGCATACTTATTTCTCATAGGATTGATCACATTACGATGAGGATGTTAATACCGACGAATTAAATACACGCTTAATCAAATGTTGTGTAGACACTGAAATTACGAAAGAGTGGAAATGAGTTAATGGGCGGTGTTGCTTCTTATTCGTTCAACTCCTTGTCGAAGATGAACTCTCCCAGTCCAGGTCCGCAACGCTTGAGCTGAGTTACGTAATCGGACAGCTCTTTGATTGACTTCACTTGTTCCTCCAAAAAGTGAGTTTCCAAGAAATCGCACAGCTGAGGATCGTTGTGACTACCAGCAACACCATGAAGATCCAACAAAGTCTATTATGAAAAAAGCAAACATTAATGTCCTGTCAGTGCTCTTTACTGACGCATGTTTATCATCTTAGGTATGACTGTACCGAATTGACAGTTTTCTCAAGTTCCAAAGCAGCAGTAACAGCCACCAATGGAGACTCCCATTCATCCTTGTTCGGCTGTGCAATCGGCTGGAGAGCAATACGACCTCCACGCAGATTCTGGTATTTCATGAATTTTTCAGCATGTTCACGTTCTTCATCCGATGCCTTCTTGAAGAACTTGTGAAATCCTGGGAGTGACACGTCATCCCGATCGAAATAATAAGCCTACAACAAAATGACAAACAATGGTGAACTTCCTCTGGAGATATCGAGTTCAGTGATAATATTGACGATGGATTATTCTTATCAGTATGAGTGAATATGATACCAGAATAATGACTCCTCTACACATGAGTCACATTTGAACATGAACAAAATATTTGTTTTCACATTTGCATATCATTTAAGCTTACATTCACCACAAAAGACTTTTTTCTAATACTGATTACTCATGGACTTGAACGTTTGAGAAGCACAGCTCAAAATACTTGGAATTCATGCCATAAATATCAGAAGTAATAACCATTTCTATTTAACATTTGAGCCAGGTTCAACCTCGGACATATTCAATCAGTAGTACGTAAGATTCATACAATGCCTGATAAGAAACTTTCCTGGTTAGTCACAAGTCAACGATTATTGTTCGCAGCTTTGGTTTGAATGTTATTTAACACACATGGATACTGAATACCATTGCCTCCGTCTCAAGTACGATACACCCGACAGAGTACGGAGATTTCGGATCACTCCTCCGAAGTAAAGACGGTTCCACTTGAGCTCGTCACGGTGCTATGAATCAGCCCTTTGCTTCTTCAACCTCTACAAGATCACCGTGTATACCCGTGTACCGTGCAAACTTTAGCTATAATATACTCATCATCACATGATTTCCCCCCGTGTAATGTACACAACGCAATACTTGGATAACATAAAATCTAACCGAGTAGCAACTACATGCCACATCCTTTCATAAACTAAAAATGCGTCGTGCATAATACAATAACACTTGATGGATTGAATGACTTTGAACGTGTTATTGTAGCCAGACTAATTAACCTCGTTGGCTAGTAAATAATTACCATCGAACCATCTCAGATATCAACTTATCTACTAATCAGTTAGCATCTTAATAACGAGTTCCTGTACCTTTTAGGTTCTGTCTCACAGGAAAAATCCTCCTCATCCTGTTCAACCATCCTTGGACAGTTCGTATTTCCGTGCACACAAACAATCTCCATCGAACCATTCCTCATTTTTTATGAATCAAACAATCATAAATGCGCTTCAGAGAATAATAATGCCTCATGACTCATCATTATAAAATTGTATTAGGCGTGCGCAGGCCTTTCTGGAGCCCCTTTGGGATCTTTTCAACATTTTAACTTGCAAATGAAAAATGTTTGTGAACATCTCAAGGATCTTTGACAATAGAAACAATCCTTGAACACTAAACCACTTTCTGAACCTCAATGAATTCAATGAACATTCTGGTTTAAGGGTAAAGTGCCTCAAAATTCTTAAAAACACAACCACCTGAACCCACAAATGACTAAATAAGTAAATTCCTATCCCTCCTACTACTGAGAATTCACCTAGATATGTATTCATTTTCTCCTTAAGCAACGCCCTCTCCTACTTCAAAATATCAAACCTTCTTCATCCATTGTTAAATGAAAAATGACAACTATAAATTCTTAATATACCCCACCGAACATTAATTAACTTACCATTGACATGTACACATAACTAGCGTACAATTCCATGTTAATCTGTCGATTGATCTTCCCTTCACATTCCTCATGGAAGTTTTGCCGAGGCAGAGACGCATTCCCAGTGGTAGCCATTATGGATGAAGTTCCGAAATTCCGAAAACCTGTAATTAATTACCCATGCACAACGTTACTAACTTAAACTAACCAAATCTCCAAACTACACATAAAAACCCACAAATCTATCCAGAATATTAACCAACAACTCACCCAAAGATCGTTGAGCACAAAAAGTCTTGACAGTCCAATCCTTACCAAAGACGTTTGAGGAGTGTTCACCTTTCTTGTTGTTGAAGACACGAGAACCCGATGCAGACTGAGTGAAAATCTAAACAATAAAGAAATAATCATCCCACCGTTTTAAGTCCAGTCTAAAAGTACTCTTAACTTAAATAGAAAAGTCCAGTTTTTCAAACAAAACTGACCCTTTCCTTATCTTCCCATCTTACCGAGGACGACGATAATTTCGATTCAAATGATTGCTTAACAAACCAATACAATGAAGCTGTTCGTCCACTCACTGGCGGCCCTAAACAGCACTTAAACGTCGTTGACAATTGAGCGAGTCTTTTTGTAGCCAACAAATCCCTTCCACCACCACCATACAACGCAATTCCCCTTGTTGTTGACTTCTCCAATACACTCCACACTCTTGCCTCCACTCCCATCCTTCCTGTGTAAAACCAACAACAACGCAATTTCAGTCCACCACCACCACCACCACCACCACCACCACCACACACGCTGGGATTCTCACAACCGTTCTCTGGCTCCCTCCATCTTTTCCATGCCGCCGCACCACTCCCGTCCAACTTTCCACCAAGCAACGCAAGTTTTTGACTTACCTTCTTGTTGTGTGTGACCTCCGCGTTGACTTGAGACACTCGTGTGACCAGTCGTTTATAATCCAGCGATCACTCAATTCTTCACTAAAAACTCTTGTGTCTAAGACAAGCCACACTGTCCAAGATTTTCCGCCAAAGTTCGCGTGTCATTTGACTGAAATGGCTGATGCTGCCGGGACTGAGGAAGATCCCCATGGCAACGCTGGGGGGGATGAAGATCAACTGAGCTTGGTAACACCGATGGAGTGGCTGGCGCTGAAGGATCCTGAACGAGATCCGATGCTTCGAATTCCGTGTCGAGAGTTGACTGACACAGCGCCTTATCAGATTCGTATTTTGACTATTGATGAAGATGGCATGCTGAGGTTTTTATTCGAAGACTCAGTAGCTCAGGTAGGTTTAGAATATGCGGTTGCATGGTTTTGTTGTGGGGTGGGTTCTGTAAAAAGTTGGTGTGGTTAGTCTACCAGGGGAAACTTGGAAGTTATGATCAGCGGACTGTATCCTTCGAATTCCGAAAGGAAGATGTTACTGCTTTTAAAACCTACGGAAATTGCTGTTAACATGCACGTGGTCGCTAAAATTGTGGATTCGTCCCAGCCATATTATGTGCGTGGGGAACTTACGAAGCTGTTACCACGAAGAAATACTGCCATCGTCAAATGTTTGGACTACCCGAAGGAGCATGAAGTAAGGCTTGACAGACTGTACAGTTTGACCACTAAAATAGCCGCTCCATTTAGACAGGTGAGTATGGCAATGAGTGTATGCATTAAGTAAACATCATTTTTAATTGTATTCAATGAGAAATTTATTTCGTACAGGTTATGCGTGCCAAGTTGGAGGAGGTGGAAAAACTTCCACATCCGAAGGTTCTCGAAGAGATCATTAAGCGATACCCCATTGAGGAGACTCTGTGTGAAATTAAGTTTTGTGGACGATATCGTATGTATCAAACTTCAAAGGAGCCACTCGTTCAGTTGTTAGGAATTAAAGATGATAGACGTGTCTTCCACGCGTATTTTATGGATTATCTCCGAGAGCATGCATCTTATGTCATGGCTGCTGATCTGAGCATTGTGAGTTGAAATGAGTAATTTTATTGTAACTGATTTATAACTTATGACGTTGAGAGGTAACTTTCTTTAATGGCAGTACGACCATTAAGCTTAAAGTATTCTGTAGTATGTCGCTCTGTGAAGTGAACTATTAATCATGTCATTACATTTTTACAGTTCGAAGATGCGTCTTGCTTTATTTCGTGTGTACGGAGTGACTCCTTAATCTGGGTAGTCCCTAACTCTGAGAATTGGGTATCTCGAATTTTGAAGAACAAGTTACGGTTACTAGTCGACAAACTTGAAGAACTTTGTAGAAAGTATCCTTTCCGAGACGAGGACTTCGATGTGCGGACTGTGTCCACGCAATTCTTTGTGTATAATCACAAGTATCAGATGGATGGTAAGGATATAGTGAAAGCACAAAGGATTAAAATTCTGGACCGATATTCTGAAGAGGATGTAAGATTAATTGTATCTAAAATCATAAGGGAAAATTTGGGTCAATCTAACTGCAATTATTATTCATTTAAGGTGATCGTACGACTTGTTGACCACGGGTGGAAGTGGAAAGTTCCCTTGAGAAGGGTTCAACCCATTAACCGGTTGGATGAAAGTTTGTCTTTTATACCACCACAGGTTAGTCTGTTATTTTTGTTAAGTCCGCAACTACAGAAAGAAGTAAGAAAATCAAAAGTTTAATGTTTCTATGTTTGTTCATAACGTTAACAGGCACTTAAAGTTTTGGTGTCAAACATTAGCAATGATCTTGTTCCTGAGTTGCCGGCAGTTTCTGGTGGTGAAACTGTAAAGTTACAGGTAAGCTATCAAATAGTTCGAAGTGCGAAGTGTATGATTCTGTCTGCAACATTTAATCGTATTGTACCTATGTTTTATTAGGTGTTAGACGAAGAAAGTCCACCGACAGTGCGGTTTCTGGACTCTGATGCATATCGTGACTTAGAACCTCAGTGAGACTGAGAGGAATGTTTTTACACGATGATAGTTAGTATAACATGTAATGTCATTTTATACAGATCTTTTTTATAACAGGATAGTTGTTGTAGTTAATTTTGTTATTGTACATATTGGACGTAATACAAAATTTTGAAAATTAAGTAAACTAAAACAATCGAGTTAAAGAATCGTAAACAGTCAACTATTGTTTCAAATGTCCTTTGACAACTTCTAGTGATGATGAAACTGAAATTAAGCATAGTCAATCCTTATATTTGCGTATACAAACGGAATTCGTTGCTAGATTTCTAGCATCAAGGAGCTTGATTGTTTCACGGTTATTGTGAAAGTTGTACCCGAATCTGAAATACTAGTTGTAGCTAGGTGTTTTCATTATATATGTATTATACATTTTTATTATCTTCCACTAAATGTATTGAAATCCATTTTTACGGGGCGCTCAGTTCTACTCCTATGTACTGAAGACGGTAAGAGTTACATTAATTTAGGTACATGCACTTAAAAGTTACTTTGATGAGGGAGAGAGCTGGAAGAGCATTCAGCATCAGCTTGAGAATTAGATATATAATTTGCTATTAAATCAAAACAGGTACAAAAATATATTAGATAGATATCTGATACCTGATGGTAGGTATTTGATTTCTAAAAGTAGATACGGAAATACAATATTTTACCTCACGGTCGCAAAGTTAGGAACTGTTAGGAACATTTAGCCTTAAATATTAAGTTAGCAGTTCATTTCATAGGTCGTTGCATATAAAGAAGACATCCGGCGCGATGTTCCCTATAGTTATGCACCAAACAATGAACTTGTACGAGTTGCATGGCCCAAAGTGGGCTGATAGAAAACGGAAGGAAACCCCACACGACATCGGCTCAAAAAACTTTCTCTTCGCCAGACGAAGCAAATCCGGTTAAAAATTGTAATGAGAAGTTGAAGACCTGTAAGTTTAGAGACAATCATAAGACTTGTATTGAGAGCACAACATGCAGGACAACAGCTTAACACTTACGTCCAGCACTTGTCCTGACCCTTTTATCTAACCAGGCATCCATCCTTTCCACATGAAGTTCTGCTTCATGCTTTACTAAAAATGGTTTATTACAGATGAACCGCATTCTACTATGGCTTTGAGATTTCTAGGATTTCATGAGCTCACCTGAATCGCGCTTCTCCAACAGTAATGACATATTTGTGGATTCAGTCTGATTTCTCTGTCAATTGATTGTTTCCATTTAGTATTCACACTTCGAGTTCCTTGCCCGGAAGTAAACTTTGACGGAAATGCTAGTTGATATCGTTGAGCCAAAATAGCCGCTGTCACACGCACAAGAGTTATAATTGTAATCTTGAGCAATGCCCAGCAGCTTTTATGGACAACAGTAAGGTGACAGGGATGACTTTTGGGAGCCGAGGACACAGGGTTTCCTGGTGTTTGCTGATCATCTAATGGTCCAGACTACCTCAATGCAGCAGCAATGTCTCTGTACCTGTAAAATCACATGAAAACTTCAACGCAAATTCATTAATAGTACAACATCCAGAGAAACTACACGGCACGTATCTACATTAATAAATACTCATGCAAAATTGGCCAAGATAATAATAATATTAATTCACTTTCACTAGTTTCACTAATACTAAAGGGGTTAGCATGAAATCCTCCAGAACTAACTCATTTCCAACTCCAATCTCAAGCACTAACTTACCAATCTAACTCGAAGCCGTCTTTCATGTAGCTCAACTAAAATCATCCAGCTATTAATTCTGTTCATTAATTGTCATTATTACTTGGTAACATTACGCTGCAATCTAGTACAACACCACCAAATTCGGCTTTCTATTATTCCTATCGACTGTCAGCTAGAACCTGTGGCATAGTTCGAGTATGAAAGGGATGAAATGTGAAGTACTTATCATGTAATATTCTAGTGCAATCGTGTATCTGTTTTGCTATTCACTAAACATAAATATTTGATAAGTAAGAAAGGATAGAATGGATAATCATGTAAGTTACAATGCGAATTTCAAAATTGTTGATAAAAGTTTAATCCGCAAGGTTAAGGTTAAAGATGCTCCGGCCTCCAGCCAGATAGAGACGTACAGGCTTAAACTGGGGTAAATTAATACTTCGATGAATTTTGATATCAAAAAGACTTTGGTGTCAGATAGATGCTCGAAGCTTGGGAGAATGTCAATAGAGTCAGGTACATGTGCCGACTGGCAATAGAAACAAGAAACCACGGTTTTTTCTACCCGTTCAGGGTTAATATTTGTTAAGGAAAACGCAGAAATTGTTCCAGTCTTCCGCGAGGAGACGCACAGGATTTTCACTCATAAACTGAGTCATTTGTACTGTATCTTGATTGCATTTATCACAAAACTGCAACTGCAAACTGCAAATCACAACGGAAAATTTTATTGAAGGTGTTTAAATACCTGGCAATTACAAATCTTTTGTTTCTCCAATGAAAAAGATTTATGCGACTAGCTTAATGTAAGCGACCTCTTCGCGAGTCTTTCCTCAAACTCTGCAGACTTCGAAAGCTGGAAACATCCTGCAAGAATGCCTTCGCATCCTTGAATTACAATCCAAAGGCGTCGGGTCTCACACACGTCTTCTGTAGAATATTTCCAGAATTCAGGCTGAGTACTTGATGCGTGAAAATGAAAACCGTATTAAGGAAACTGATGTTTCCACACAAGACTTTGCGATCACCTCTGTTCACCTAACAGCTTCAAATTTTCTAACCTTTCTAAAGGAAAGGTGAGGAAAGAATAAAACTAATGTGAACGACACTGCCGAATTTTATACCTGAAAAAACCAGGAAACATAATTGGATTTAAATGTATAAGGTGCTTGGTGACGAATCCTTATGAAGTCATGATGGAAGGGTTTACCGGTGATGACGGACAAGTAGCTAACTCACGCAATACCATCCCGTAAAATGTAATAGAACCACAGTAACCAAGAAGTAAGATTCAGACTCTAGATGCATTCATCATGTTTTGCTCTCGTTAGTATATTATGTCGAAAAGTTTTGTTTCAGCTAGTGTAGCTTTTGAAGCTTCACAAATTCACCCTCGTACAGACACCACAGACATCCGGAAGGGAATTTATGGACGAAAAACGACCGATGGTCATTTTACTCTAGTCTTTAAAAAACCCCTTGATCTTATATCTGTTAGTTGTACCCCTCTCAACTTGCTCTCCTGTAAATTTTATGATGACGCTGGCTTAACTTGTCTTAAAAATGTGATGAATTTTCAAATGCCAATTATTCAGGATGCGGTTGGAAGTCAAGAGGATCCAAAGCGACCCAGGTGCGTGTGTACTTATCCATACTCCCTGAATACCTTGGAATGTGTAAATGAAACTTAAGGTACGCCACTTATACAAACCAACGTGACTAGCTGCATGTTTATAAAGTGAGTAAAGGGACTACACAGATCAAAAGGGTTTTTTATCATATTTCCAATATGTACTGTATACCTAATGATCTACTTTTTTCTCAGTAGCTGAGAAAACTAAACCAAAGCAAACACATTGAGGAAACAAGTACTATTTTGCGTAAAGTAGTTTCAGAAGATGAGTTTCAGATTAAACTCCTAATAAAGTCAGGTAGGTTTGATTTCGTACAAACGTTGAACGTCGATGTATATAATCCAATCTTTCTTCGCAATGTGTTTTCATATTTTATCATTACACATTAGAATAATTCTTGTAGAAGAATTCGGAACTACAAAGTAAATTTACTTTTTGATGATGAAGAATGTATATTATGGTGTACGAGACGAAATACCATTTAATTCGACTCTTTCATATTCCAGCTAATCCACATAGAACTCACACATGATAGAAGTATCAATTCGCCTATCACACGTGAATCAGAAGAAAGCAGAGAAAGTACAAAAATATCTTGTTACGGCTCTTGTTGGATGGCTTTACTACATCACCATTCAGATAAATGCAAGATGACTACGCATTAACTGAATAGTGCATAGCTTTCACTTCCCAATCTCTGGTGCACACACTATTTTCCATTCTTTGAAACCCCCTGTCATGTATACTCTTTGTTACGTAGTCTTATGTAAGATAGACAAACAAACTAATTACTTATCACCAAGAACCAAGCTGTAATAATAGACACCGACCTGTCTCACTAGATAATGTTTCATAAACAAGCCCACAAGAAATGAATGAAAATATACGAGAATCGGTGAAAGCCGTGAAAAAATGTAGTGTCATTCAATCCAAACTATCTTAAGTAAGTAGTACCATGCAATGTAGATTTTAAGATCAAACGCACTCTCATGTTTCTTGTTTTACCTTTTCCATCACATTATCATCTTTCGAGGAGAGTGTTCACAGACTGACGAAGGTTTGAAGAGTCTTCAATGTGAAATTCGGATGAACCTTTGCCATTCAGCAAACGGAGAAGTGCGTAAGGAGCGTGCGTAAGCAAGTCCACTTCCTCTATACTGTCGAATTGATTCTTCCTCCTTCTCTACCAAAGGACTTTCTCCATTCACCTACCATCTACACTTTTGCTTACGACGGAAAGCATAGACGAGCAAGAAATTCATTCACAAATCTCCTATTACATGAACACTGTTATTATTATGAGGACTGAGAGCAAGTTAAGTAGAGCAGGCGACCCAAAAATGGTATATATATCGCATACATATACAGATGTGCGTACATGATAGTGTATATATATATTTTTTATATCAAGTCTACACACTGAATAGGAGCCGTTGTACGCACACAATGCTTGAAAGAACAGTATACAACATATATAAACCTAGCCGTGGCAATAATAATTATATAGCCTTGTATACGCTCTATATATCTCATTCCAACTAAAACTTTCATCCACGCACTTCCAAGCTGAAAGCAAATATACGCAAGTACACTACCACAGAAAGACTTTCTATAAGATTCAACAGAATAATGCGAGAGAACAAAATTTTATACATTTTTCACTCAAATTCATATCTCCTAGCGAACTGGATGACGTCAGTGGTTCCCAAACTTTCCCGTATAGGAAACAACTATTTCCGCCGCGTAGGATCCTAAGGATGTATCGTTGTATTCCATAGTTCATGAATACAAAATGCGTGTGCAAAAAATCCTTCCTAGTTAGTCTAATTACACCATGTGACTCTGTGCGTGTGCATATAATGACTCAAATTCATTATTTTTAAGCATCTCTTCATTTAAAAAAATACAGTAGTTCCTTGAAACATCAGTAGAATCTGTTTAATTGCAAAATAGCCGTATTCAAAAGCTGAACAGATCAATGACATCAATGACGATATTTTTAATGAGTTTGATAATTCATTAATTGCAAAAAATGCGGGTAACTGCTTCTGTGAGACGGACCATGCTGAGAGCTGAATAGGCGTAATGATTGACATACGAAGAGTAAATAAAAGTGTAGATTATACGCACTTACGCAAAAGGAAAGGTATGCAAAAAGTTGAGTGTGAGGTTGCCAGGGAAATGGAAAAGGTCATGTGGTGGAGTATGCGTTAGTGATTTACTGAAGTCTCATTTCATTGCGAATGTAGTGGAGCCAGTAATTGGGTCAGTGTGAGAACCCCTCCCACTGCCGTTCTCTATAAGCTTGAAAGTTGGTACCAACTCGGTATTTCCCCAGAAAGACGAGCAATAAACGGAACGATACACTGCGAGAAACACTCACTACTACATGGATGATAATATTAAGGACAGAATTGCAATTCCCATGTTAATCCGTGAGAAATACCCGAATACCTACACGTGGTAAGTTGGTTCGATGAACTCCCCAATCCGAATCTCACCCGTTTCGTTCCCCACCCACCCTTGCCCATTGGCGTCATAGAGGGTACGAATGACGCTCAACCTACGTCACACCACAAAGATTTCTAAATGTCTCACTACTTTTCCTATTCCATGGCCCTCTCTACCCCTATACATACCAGCCTCGAAAGTAGGTCAATCTCCGATTACTTACTGCCAAGGACGGGAACTGCCTCGCCCTTTAAAGTCCAAGGTAGCTTTTTATTTAGACTCACTCTACGCACTTCACGCATCCAGTCTCACATTTCCTCATTTATACTCTGCAGTTTTTCACAAATTTCTGGATAATTTCTACCAACTCTCCTGTATCATTTACTCACTTACCACAACCTGTTATTTCCTTCTCTTTTAAATGATAATTAACTCGCATTCTGTGTCATATATTCATTAAGGTTGTGTGATTCTCGGAATCTCCAAGATTACTCTTACTTATCTCGTTTATCTCACTCACAGAATCCGCCAATTTATTACACTCACTCCTGGCTCGTGATCCACCATTCATTGTCAGCATCTTCAATCATTAATTAACTCATCCCACAATTAAATATTAGATACTTCATGCAACTACATCACTACATACAAAAATACACTCAATAAAAATTTAAAAAATGTGTTTGCAAAAAAACCCCAAAGTCACCTTAATATTTTCGTCTTCTGCGGCCCAACAAGAAATAATTGCATACAAATGATGATTATGATTCCATACTGCTGAGTTATTAAGGATATAATCTCCTAAACATGTTTACGCATTCAAGGACGGAGAGTTGACTTAGCTAGTTATTATTAGATAGTATAGAAGCTATTTTTAGAAGTAACAGCTTCCGTTAGGTGAAAAAATTGGGATTCATTGCGTCACTTGGAGATCGGGAGCGAGGAGAAAGCGCGTGCAGTTCACAGAACACTTGTCGAAACGTACCGAGTGAAGTCGTTCTATCCTTACGTCTCTAATCTCAAGTTCATCATTTCAGCTAGAAACAAAGTTGTATTGCTAATACGCACGTAAGCTAACCAAATCGGAGCCAAATCGGGCATAGGAAAGTTGAGACTTTTAGACGCAAGCAAACTCTCATACATTTCATATCGCAATTCCTAATTCAAGAATACAGTCATAAGCTCCACACCACCTTTCCGTCATATGTATGCCTTGCTTTATGACTTTTGCATCGGTTCGTCTATAATTCTATACTCTCTTATTCCTGACGCTCACTCATTTTCATGAAAACCTTCAAATTCCAAAGAGATTCCCAAGCTTCCTTGCTTCAACACGATGAGTCATGGATATTGCTATATTTTTGTGTTTATTCACAATCCGTACACAATGAGAGCTAATCCTACCAAGTTTTCTTTTATGAACCTTCTTACGGGAATCGCAAAAATAGCTCGCATTGTCCATGGAAATTGATATGTATGACATTATTCCTGTCCTTCCACTGAACATCACCATTCTGATATTTCCATGAAACTCTTCCACGTATTTAAGCTTACATTTACTCTAATTAAGGTTCGATGAATGAGCCTCCTTGACAATAGAAAGAAAGTTAATAAGTCGATGGAATTTAAGGCGTGTAATGAAGCGATGTTTGCTAACATGTTGAATTGACATACAACAAGCAACAAAATGAGGATGAGATAACACATTATCCGCTCTCTTATACGTTAAATTTCTTGGGACGTTTTCTTTGCTTTATTAACAAACCAATGTGATCTTCTCATTAATTCTCATATTACAAGCTTACTGCGATGGTTGCTTTTTAGATACGTTCCTCGGATATTCAATTCCATGAAATATCTTCATTTGATGTTTTGTGCCCCTCATTAGTCTCATTTGAACAGAAATTTAACCAGTCCTCTCATTGTTATTAAGACTATAAATCATAAATGGAACTCTATTGAGAAACAATTCCTCTTTTTAAGTTGATTTAATCCTTCTAATTGCATTCGTACATTGATTCATCTTAACTGCTGATTCTGAGCCACGACTAAGTATAAAACTTGTTTTTCAGAAGGGAATTAATCTGCCTGTGACCTGATTTTAAATGTGGCTCAAAATAACCAAAATATAATTACTACGAAGACATGAAAAACACGTTTAATTAGAAGTGAAAGGCAAGAAACTAAGAGACTCCTGTCCCAATGATGGCTGAAACATCATATATTCAGCATTGATTAAACACCAACAATAAGTAAGGTAATTAGGACAGACAAAATCAATTTTAAATACTCCTAGCCGTGTATACACGAATCCTACTACATTGAAGTTCAAGAACGCAAGGTTATTTATCAGTAAGAAGACGAGACTGGCTACATACATCCATATACACACTCCAATATTTCAACTACTTATCAGTCAACATTTTCAGTGAAAATCAAGTAGAAACTAAAATGACTTTTCAGCTTACCTTACACCGGACGTGGAATGAATTGAATAGAATCCAGTCTCGCTCCAAAATCTGGTTAGAGTCAACAAATGTGTGGGTCACGTTGTCAACCAGCCTTGATTGCAGAAACTTAATTTCTTTTTTTCCAATCTAGGAATACTTTTTCAGTTATCTCAGATGATTTGAAAAACACAACTTTGCTTGTAATAAGTTTCCTGTAGTGTTGAGCTATCACTGCCTGTGGAGAAAGTAATCTAGGATCGTGGGAAGTGGGTAATAGTGATGGTTGGAAGAAACTCGCGACCAGGAAGTTGTGTAGGGATAGAAGAGCGTTTCATGGATGAGTCTCGGTGTGAAACTGAACCCGGGTAGGGTTTTGAATGAGCATTTTGTGAATGAAAGCGAATCGGTGAATGGGGCTGAAAATGACGTCAGTAGGAATTGATTGACACCAACAGCCACGTGCCGTTCCTCCTGAGCTTTCTCGCCAACCTAAGGCAGGGCAAGCAGTGAAAGCATTCCTTATAAGCTCTACCACCACCCTCGCCATGGTACCCTTAGCTGGCTCTCTAGTCACTCATCCTTCTCACACCAGCCTCTTTGTTATCCAGGCAGAAACCTCGCCTTACAGTCCATATACTCTGTTTCTGATTTAGAATTATTTGCACGATGGATTCGTGGCTATTCGAGGCCCCTTGCACAGACTTTCACCGTTACTTTCTCTATACATTGAAAATGCAGACTCCCATACTAACCTTTATATGCCTCCACTCACTAAGAGTGATCCTTATAAGAGTTAAATTTAGAACTTCGTTGTCGCGCAACAATAGCGTCCGTCATAGCTACACACATAAGCCTTAATTCAAGCTGTTTCTACACTAAACATTATGGAGCGTAGTAAAATTGCGTAATGTTATAGATTAGTAATTTTCTGCCTTTCTTAAGCACATTATCTTGAGAACTTATCCTTGAACTTATAACATAATACAAATTCAGTTACACTAGTGTTTTCCATAAAGAATATTTAGCCATCAAAGTATGAAAGCTTATTCATTGCCAAAAATTGAAGCGGCTATGAACACTGTACAGCAAGAAAGCAGCGCACAGCAAGATAATAAGGTATCATGCTGTTGTGAAGCGTGGAATTATCACACCCAAGTCTTAGTCTTAGCACCGGTACTCACTAATTCCAGGTATTCTAAATAATACGTTCCCTAACCCGTAATTCACCGGAATTTAAATGTAACAGGCTCAATAGACTAGCCACTTACTTTTATCATTCTATCTAACATGTAATTACACCTAATGAATGTCAATGCTTTGGTAAATTCGTCTCCCAGTGTATATCTGCCTTGGCCTTGTAGCATGTGACATACTTTCTTCAGCTAGAAAATCGTCTGCAAATTTTACTTACAAAAGCGATTAACTCAAGTAAAATGTATGTTTTTAAATCACATAAAATTAAACATGAAATGTGTTCTGATGCTTGAAGACTTTCCTACATAAAACTGTTTTTGCCAAGCAATCAAATCTAGATTCAAATACTGCTTTCACTACAAACACGAATATCTGTAGAGAAAAGTACACATGTAGGCATTCAACTAAACCCATGTATCTGTTGATTTGATAAATTAAACTCGTGGAAATCTGTCAACAGTACATAGACTCGTGTTTGAATTGCGTGAGAAAGAAGTTAATCTTTTGATTTGGATGGGAGAGAGTATACACAGAGGAAAGTAGAGCTCTGTGGATCTCTTTATATATTTTGACTATACCCACGCAACACACTATATATAGTCTAGCCTATCCGTCTATCTGCATTTGCCTTGAGATTCTTCAGATTCGCAGTGTCTGCTTACGCACAAAGCAAAACTTGAATAAGTGTTTAACTGATGACGTAAATTGCGTAACAGCGGCGTAGACGGGAAGTGTGAAAAGTCTTTTCCCACATGTTATATAGAGGCAAGAGGCTGAAGAGATTAGAGAGAGACTCGCTTTCTCTGCAGTATGTTTGCCCTACTCGTTCTATTTATTCCTTCCTCTTCGATATTATTTATCACCCATTCATGAACATATATAATGTATATATCCCTTTGGGAAGATTCAACGAAATCAGTAGGAACACCAAATTGGAGTAACTACACGCACTGCTTCTGTCATGCTATTAACTTACATAAGTTTGTCATAATATATGTTCTCATGGAACAATTCGTAAGATTTTTTTCTCCTTTCCATCATTCATCCTACAAATAATCTTCCTTTCATTTCCTGTTGATCTCTTTGAAGAAGTACAGACCCTTTCACTCTCTCATTATTTGTAAGGATGGTGGCATTTCAATATTTGTTCCATAATAAATATAATATCGGTCCGAGATTACAGGTGTTCATAATAGAACCGTTGTTTATGGTTTCCAGATTTTTAGAAAGAAAACTAGCCTTTGCTAAAACTAATGAGATCGTTAGGTAATAGGAAGAAGAGAGATTTGTTTCTTAATTTCTTAGAAAAGAATTATATTACTTGTGGAAAATGACAAAACGCTTAGGAAGGCAAGGATGTGTATACCATTCAGGCGGATATATTTGTTCGTTCTATCAACAACTTTCTCTCTTATTATAAAGCTAATTACCTGAAGATTACGCGCACACATAGATGACAAGTCGTTAAAAAGTCAAGCCAATTTTGTTCCTTAGAATATTCTAAGAAGTTTGCCTGTTCAAGGACATGTCTGTTTTTTCTCTAGCTCCCGTAGGTCGAATGACGTTGATAAAACAGTTACATTTAAATTCTGTAAAACAACTGACATTGCCAGTTTTGGGATTTCCATCATTTTTAGGTGCTTTCTCCATTCGCATATCACCCCAATCCCCTCATTAAATGCAGGATTTTAACCTTCATCCACTATTTATATCATTAACTTCCGAATAATCCAAACTGCATGATACCCGGTCACCGGACTCCGTTCAGGCAGCCAGTACTATGCCAGGGAGATGAATTAGTCTTAGTTAGGCTGGTTTTCTGTATCTTATAACTTGTAGAAATACGATACTGTTAGTGTACTTTCTACCTTCTGAAACAGATACTTTGGCTGTTAACACTGTAACACAGCGGTCCCACAATTCGTTTCCAACAAAAGTCCCAATTATTATGAGACATTTATGTTTATGCAACTCCAGACTTATGTGATAATGCTAATTTGTAAAAAGGATCATTATTACCCGAGAAAAATCTATTATAACCTGCCAATCCAAAAACAAGAAAAAAGTAATAAAAACCGTCTGTCTGGACTATTCTTCCCCAACATCCAAACATGTGTGTCCGACATTTACTAAGGAAAACATAAAGAGTCATTTCAACGTGAGGTTTCAATTTAATCCACATTATGTGCAGCCTTTTTAGACCGAAAACCTCGTAGGCGTGAAATTCCACAAGGACGACATGCTATTTTCACTGTATAGAATGATTTCATGTAGGGTCTCTCAAAGTGAAGCCTTAAGTTAAGTACAAAACTCCACTAAAACGAAAGCTATAGGGACAGTAACACCAAAACTAAATATAATGATGCAGCCAATTTGTCGTTTCACTCGAGGTGCAAGGAGTCCAGGTTGATAATTCCGTCTGGAACATCCATAAGAACATGTGTACAAGTCTTTCCTAATAGGTTTTATTAAGTCTTCATTACGTGAAATATAATTGTTGTCAGCAGAAGAAGTAGTTAACACACATGCAGGTATAATTAGTATTTCAAAGCTTTCATCACCCCCACGCGTTCGTGATGGCCTTATCGTGAATTCTGTAATCTGACACTACTAACTGCTGTCATGTTTCATTTCACTACACATCTTCTGATTTCATCTTCACTTTACTAAAAGGTATATAGCTCATACATAGTTTGCTGTTGAAAAGATAAATAAATTATTGAGACAAATATGAAGTGAAAATATTATATATTCATAATACAGGAAAAAAACTGGACGACTACTGAGGCTGTTTCTCTACTTTCATCATGAACCAGGAGCAAAATCCTTTCCTAGGTCCTCAAATGAGAAGCCTTTTACCTCACCAGCAGCTCCTCTGCACAGCTTTGTAGGCGAGAGCTAAAGATAACAACACACTATGCTTCAAAGTGTGAAGAAAAGTGTGTAAGAACAGCTTGGTAAGTAAAACTGTGTAGCAAGCCGTGGAGCCTAGGACACAATTTCCCTCACACTCTTTCACCCGAGGAAAGAACCACCAACACCGTAACTTTGTGGAGAACCAACAGAGAGCACAGATTACTTCGGACTTCATCTCGTACTTGCTTCATCTTCAATGAAATAGTCAGAGTCAGATAATCAGATATGTATCTGATCAGTAAACTACCCCTGCTGGTACTTTACTAGTAGTTGCTTGTTGGATTGTTTTTTGGGCATCATGAAAAATACCTGAGCAGTTAATGATTCACCAATTCAATCCTCCTTCATACACTCCTATTGACTTGTGTTGTGTACTGTAGTCTACTTACTTTAGGTAATCTTGTTTTACAAGATTTACTTTCATGTAAAAAGATGCAAACTGTTTTAAATCTTTAAGTCAAGAGACTACATGCAACATGATGTCAAATAGTATTCTTAATTCTCCTTAGCCATGGACTAATGAGGAAACCCTTTAAATTCATTTTCACTCTGTTTAATTCTAAAGACAATTAGGAACCAATTTCTCAAAAACATGTGAATTGATTTGAACTCAACAACTCATCATATTATGCGTATCTACTAAACCATTTATCTAACACTTCACACTTGGTGAGGACTTGAAACTCATGACTAATATAGAATGCCATTAAAAGGAACTACAAACATTACGAGGACCGTTATTTCCATTATAAAGTGACTATAGAAAATACACACCACCCTCAATGATGCATTCACGTCAACTCCTCTCCCAGCTTTATTGTGTGTGCTATTTCTGATTTTAAACATGTCATGAGGATCAAAGTACAATGGACTTTACTTCATGAATTTTTCCACCAGGAACTACTCATCAATTTAACTCGACTTCTTAAACAAATCTTAATAACCACCTCATAGTACATATAAGATCCTTAAATACACTTCTATTAACTAAAACAGCCAGTGACTTTTCCCATACTTTAGACTTTAATTAAATAAAACCATTACTCATCATTCTCTTCTTTTAATCTTTAGTCTTTGATCTCCACACGTCATCATCGTAATAATACACATTAATTAAAGTCCCTCTGTCATCTCCGTCTCTCAACAATGTGCGGCAGTGCAACAGTGTCGCCATATACTCCCCGGTGTAAATGTAAATTCCGTGAAATAATGACCTTCAATACCTTCTTGGCTTTTGTGCTTACCTATGGGCACACATGCTCGCATCCGTGCATAATTGAGTAAAAGGGAGAAGAGGAAGTAGGATTAATTGTTAGGTGAATTTGTTCGGGTAAAAGAGAGGAAGAAGGAGTTTCATAATGACAAGAGCAACGGTACCAGTTTCCGCATTGATGCCAAAATTCGCAGTGAGAGGTTCGGGGAAACCAGGAAGTCATTTGAGAACAAGTCTGCTTGTGGAACAACAGAGTACCCATTAGACCGTAGTGGAGTCTTCTTTCTATATACTCATCTCATGGATGGATGTGCAATGAAACCGAAAGGGTCATTGCCCGGCTACCATACACGTCAAGATCATCATCGTCGTTACTCACACTTATCATCATGTGGGACACACTGTGTGGTGTGTTTTATACCCACACCACATTAATCTACCTGGCGAAACCAACAACCCCCTCGCCCCGTCAATATTATCATCTAAGCTTCATCCCTCCGAAGAAACCCACCCAAAGATTCTACATTTCTACCCAAACTCAATTATGAATTCGTCATCTTTATGCTTTTGTCCTACTTATCCATTTTCATATTAATGTCTAATTGTCTATTTGTGTGTGAGGTAATTGTCTTATGTAAAAATAACCCATTTGGCCCATCATTTTCATAATAATGTTCAGGGTGCATAATACTCGCGCTGTATAGTTACCGCAGTGTACTTGATTTATCTTTTCTCGAAACCCATCTAATATTTTTATACATGGCACATTTCTACTTGGCTTTTTCCTCTATTCAGGCTTGTCATCACAATAAGCAGTTTATTATGCATTCATGTTAGCAGATTTCTGGTGAGATTTCAATTCGGGTTCTGCTGATGTATTTAATATGTATGAATTTACTTAGCGTGACCCATTGTACGTTTCATATAGAGGAGTGAATTCACCTGTTTGAATCGCATGGCCAACATTATGTATTACATCACACACACACACTCTTCCTTCGTATTTTCATGGGCATTCGAATCACCAGGATGAGTGACTGTGCTGAATGTCTGCTTAAGTCCCGTTATTCCTTCCTTCAGATTTACAACGTAGTAGTACAAAGTACTTTGCCATTACTTGGTAAGCAAAATATCTAGGTGACTCCATATCGGAGTCGCACATCTTTAGCTACTTCGTACAATATTTATACGGGTGACGGGTGCATTTAAAGACGGTCACTCAAATCCCTATTTCATAACATGCTGCTTGTACATTGAATCCAACTTTATAAAGGCTCCTTTCAGGCTTGTGTAATAAAAACAACCTATTTTGTGATGGATACGCAGTAAACAGAGAACCTTAATTTTAGATGGGGCACATAAATACGCATTCGGAAATTGGTGTCGCGTATTCAGTCCAAGTTCACACTGTACAATAATGGGAAATGAGTAAAAAAAACCTGGACTCTCCACTTCGACTAAAAGAATACAACAATGACATTTTCACAATGCAAACCCTCAATAAAATAAAACTTGAGACGTTTAAAGTCATCTTCATTTTTTATCCGTTCTGTGGACAAAAAGCTTAGGTCAGTAATTGCATAACACTTGCAGGTCGTCTTCCTTCCTCAATTGAACTTAAGAATTAAGACTGACAAGAAAGTAAAGGTTGAACTGGGAGTTCTTAGTTATTGGATCATAAACCTTAAACTGTTAAATGTAATATTTTGTAGAAAGAAAGTCAAGAGTAACATTATTGCACGAAGCACTTGAGGAATGCATTTTGTGTGTCATGGCAGTTGTCTTACAGAAATTTCTGGGGAATATAAAAGTGACTTTTACGTTATAAAGTTATGAAGGTTATCCCTTGACTTCCATTTTAAATGTAAGGCATTTAGAAGACGATATTGAGGATAGCCATAAAACTATGGAAAAGTGAAACTAAGAATATAGTGCAATAAAATACCCTAACCGGTGAGAGACAGTTTCTTGTTGTAGGGTACTTTTCAATATTTCATCTCCCAAAGACTCTTCAAACAATCCACAATTCACATCTCCAAGTCCAACTTTGTAGTGTCCTATCATAAATAAATACAGGAAACTTTATTTTAAACTTGTGTTTCCAGTCCTATGCCCAATACTCAATATCCAAATAGTCATTCAAACGGTAAACGTGAGTGATTTCTTTGGGCTTTGTTTATTTTAAGTTCAACTGGAGACGTTGAGACTTCGAATGTGATCACTTGAGGTACATTTGTGAACAAGGCCAAATTTTCAAAGAATCTGTCACATATTGGGTTTTCCTTTTCTTGTGGGAAGTGGAATTCGTATTCATCCTCGTGCATATCAAACATGATACATTCTGATCACAAAGTTTAAACTGGGAATTCTAAGATGCGTCTGTATGACATCATTATGTACATATTTTTAGACTTGTTAATAACCTTTTCTTCAATTCTTGTTAACAGAACGTTTGTTCCTCCTTCGAAAAACTAATAGACACAAATCAAATTATGATAAAAACCTCTTTGAGGATCGCGTCGTGGTGCATAGTTTTGTCTGTCCCAATGATTAATGTCTGCTATTTTAGGGAGCAAACATTGACTTAATTCTCACTCATTCTACTTGTATCTCAGATTAGTAGTTGTTTACTAATATAATCAACTAATCATACAGGGAACAGATAGAATGCATCATCTTTCTAGAAACCCTTAGCACCAGTTGGTTGGTACAACTTCAATACACATGATTCATTTTTCCAGTCCACCACATCTACCAATAATCCCTTAACCCATTAAGATTAGAAACTCATCCTTCACTTCCTGCCCAGAGACCCTCTGAAACACTCATTTTTTGTAGAAAACACACCGCATTTATTCCCATTTTTAGTAAAAGCACAAAATCCCCGACGGTGCAAGGGTTATGAAAACCATTATAAATTGGGAAAGGATGAGTTGACAGTTTTGTTAGGTGGAATTGTAATAAGAAACCATGAGCACCTTTACTCTGGCTGACCAGATGCTCAAATAAAGCAGTCGTCGCCATAAATTACAAATCATCAATGACCTGTACAACTCAAAATCCAATGCATATTGCATTTTAAGTTCTAAAATGAAACAGAAAGTAGTACTTTGAAATACTCAAAGACACAAGTAATGGCAACTATCTAATAAGTAACATTCGTCCAGTACGTGAGCAACAAAGAGACGTTAGAAAATTAGAAAGTGAAGCCATGAAAAGCATTTGCTTTCGGTGACCTTCACAATAGTTTTAACTGTTCCGTTACAAATTCACGTCCAGTCGATACAGCGAATGGAGCCCTGAGAATACAGTCTACTTGTGAGAATTTCAAAATCAGACCTCTCATTTATAACAATTTTAGCGACATTTTGTGCCAAAGCCGCTTTTACAAAGAGTTATCACACACAGAGGGACAAAGCTTTTATATTGTCCCTTGAAAATCAAAAGTGTCTGACCATCCATTTATGTGTGATTGACTCAACATGCATTTGTTCCTGTTGTCTCAAATAGTCAAATGGTAATTGTTCTATACCGATCGGCCCAAACTCCTAAAAAACTCAATCAAACTCAGTTAAAAAAGGTAAACATGAACTTGAAAAACTTTTTCACCCAATAAATGACCATACATGCATTTAAATTCCTGTTACTTTCATAGCTTTTTCAGTAGGACACTTATTAATGTAAAAATAAGTCCCTAAAAATGACCCTTTCTAGAATTCTAGTAGAATTCTCTACCCTTAAAAAGTGAAACCATTATGACTATTAAAATGACCTTTGGGGACACCCTCACTCTCATTTCACACTTTGCATTGTTTCCTGATTAAGGCTCATGAGAATACCTCTCTACCACTTTCCCATTACGCCCTTTGCCTTTGTAAGAAAAAGGACTGACCCTTCATTTTCCTTACCCAAAGGCGTGTGACTCATCATACTATTATTGCATCGTGTCCAAATGTTTGCAAATATATTTAACATTAGTATTATGGTTTCCCATTTAGAGAAATTCAATCAAAAACGCATGATATTTTGGTGTTTACGAAAACTCGTATTAAAAGGTAGAAGAGGAGGCA